>CAUYQU010097777.1:0-34683 GCA_963574635.1 Cheracebus regulus | reverse complement strand
GAATAGGCAAAAAGAATCAAATTTCAATTTAGATAAACTTGATTCATTTTAGCATCTTCATTATAAAAATGTGGGTGTGTGTGCACATGCATGCACAATGGCAACAAAAGCCAAAATAGGCAAATGGGACCTAATTAAACTAAAGAGCTTCTGCACAGCAAAAGAAACTATCAATAGCATGAACAGGCAACCTACAGAATGGGAAATAAATTTTGCAATCTATCCATCTCACAAAGGGCTAATATCCAGAATCTAAAAAGAACTTAAACAAATTTACAAGAAAAAAACAACCCCACCAAAAAGCGGGAAAAGGATATGAACAGACACTTCTCAAACGAATACATTTATGCAGCCAACAAACATATGAAAAAAAGCTCATCATCACTGGTCATTAGAGAAATCCAAATCAAAACCACAATGAGATAACATCTCATGCCAGTTAGAATGGCGATCATTAAAATGTCAGGAAACAACAGATGCTAGAGAGAATGTGGAGAAATCAAAACACTTTTACACTGTTGGTGGGAGTATAAATTAGTTCAATCATTGTGGAAGACAGTGTGGCAATTCCTCAAGGATCTAGAAGTAGAAATACCATTTGACCTAGCAATCCTATTACTGGGTATATACCCAAAGGATTATAAATCATTCTACTATAAAGACACACACACATATATGTTTATTGTGGCACCATTCACAATAGCAAAGACTTGGAACCAACCCAAATGCCCATCAATGATAGACTCGATAAAGAAAATGTGGCACATATACACCATGGAATACTATGTAGCCATAAAAAAGGATGAGTTCATGTTCTTTGCTGGGACACGGATGAGGCTGAAAACCATCATTGTCAGCAAACTAACACAAGAACAGAAAACCAAACACCACATATTCTCACTCATAAGAGTTGAACAATGAGATCACATGGACACAGAAAAGGGAACATCACACACCAGGGCCTGTCATGGGGTGGGGGACTAGGTGAGGGATAGCATTAGGAGAAATACCTAATGTTGATGATGGGTTGATGGGTGCAGGAAACCACCATGGCATATGTATACCTATGTAACAAATCTGCACATTCTACACATGTACCCCAGAACTTAAAGTATAATAAAAAAAAATTTTTTTAAGTATGTATGTGTGTGTATACCTACACTGTCATGGTATTTCAACTGTTAAGGTAATTTACACTGTTATATCGTTTTAATATATATGGTAATTTAAACTGTTATTCTAAATTTATCAATAGTAGCGGTTGTATTAGTAGTAGTAACATTATTTCTGTTGCTATGAGCAACATTTACTGAATGTTTCTTAAAGGGACTACTATGTAGTCTAATACCCACAATATCCATATAAGATAGATGCTTTTATTGTCCACATTTTTCAGCAGAGGTCACAGACATTTAAAGTTAAGCAATTTGCCCAGGTAAAAGTAGCTGAATCCAAATTTGGGCAGTGTGGCTCCAAAGCCCAAGAGCTGCAATCAAAATACTATATAAGAATGGCTGGGGACAAGATGAGGGTGAGGGAGCCATAGGCTCCTACCCTTCCTCTCCCCGCAGCAAGCAATCGACAATCTCTGTTCTACCAGATGTAAAATCTGGTTTTTGATATAAGTTTACAAAGTTGAGTAGACTTAACAATAATTTTACCATCAGCATCTCATTTGAAATTATTATCAACCAATATCAGCAAATAAATGTTTCCCAGAAACAGCTAAGTGGATTCAAAGGAGGAAAAAAAATAAGGCTGTCAGAGTTTGTGCAGGAAGTACTGAGATCAATGAGTCTAACGTGGGAGGATTTTTATCTGATCCTCATATCCCACTGACTATTCCATTCTCATAGACTTGAGGATTAAAAAACAAAATCTTCATCCTTTTAAATAGGAAAATGGATACCACAGAATCAGTAACAGGAGTGTTTACACAATGTAAGCATCTGTTTCTAGAACACTGAAGAGGAAAGGATAGGAAGACTACAAACAAAATGCTATTTGTAGATATTAAATTGTTGGGCTTCAATATCTCTAAGTCTAGTCTCACCTGTCCACAGCATGTATTATGAAATGAAGTCACTGAAAACAAAATGCTGTGATCTTCTGAGATGCCTGAAGCACAGCTTAACTTAACAAATAACAGGGATCAGGACACTAATAATATATCATCATAGGGAAATGAGGGGGCTTTGGTACCAGCCAAAGTACAGGCTCCTACCCTTGCCGAGCCACTATCAGCTAAAAGCAGGCTCTGGGCGGATGTGAGGAAGTCTGGAAGAACAAGAGGTCTACACATTCCACACCCGTGTGTTCCAGCAGTCTCAAACCTTTGTAGAGGCTGCCATGTCAGGAACACAGCAGGCGAGGGCAAGTAAAGCAAGCTGAAAATCTCCCTCAAGAACAGAACTTACATATCTTCCTACCTACCACAGGCTACGGGTCTCTGACAAATTCCAAGTAAATCTTACCAAAAACGTAACCTTATTTTTTATGTCTGTCGTGATTTAACTATACAAAGAAATCCTAATATGCCTTGCTAAGCAGTATATGTGAGTGATGTGTGTGTGTGTGCATGTGTGTGTGTATAAAGAATTTAAAAATTTACAAAACAATTTAAAAAATGGTCTGGGCATGGTGGCTCACGCCTGTAGTCCCAGCACTTTGGGAGGCAAAGGCAGGTATATCACTTGAGCCCAGAAGTTCGAGACCAGCCAGAGAAACGTCAGAAGGCCCCCATCTCTACCAAAAACTAGCAGGACATGGTGGTGCATGCCTTTAGTCCCAGCTACTCTGGAGGCCGAGGTGGGAGGATCCCTGGAGCCCAGGCTGCAGTGAGCCAAGATTGGACCACTGCACTCCAGCCAAGGTGACAGAGACCTTGTCTCAAAAAAAAAAAAAAAAAAAAAAAGAGAGAGAGAGAGAGAGAAAAGAAAAATGATCAAAAATCCTTCAAGCAGCTTTTGATCACATTGCTGGATTCCACAGGCATACCTGCTTTCCACACTTTTTTTTTTTAAACAAGAATTCTCTCATTCACTGAACAAAAACAAAAAAATTACAGGAATTCTATCTCATTCACTGAACAACAACAAAAAATGTGAACAACTGAAAAATGCGCCAGGAGCTAGAGAAGGTTTAAAGATTCAAAGATAAGAACAGACCCTGTCTTCAAGCTCCTGGTCTCAAGGAGAAGTTCTCAAACACACACCTGAAGAGGTTATTAAAAGACAGGTTTCCAGGCCACGCCGTGCAGAGATAGATCTCGTTTTCAAAAACACTGATCGATAACATCCATCATAAATGTTGTGACAGATGGACACATCTTAGAATCTCTGAATTTAATCCAAGTAGGGGAGGAGAAAGCAAAGAGGGGCACCCGACCACACTTGGAGGTCAGCAGAGAATTCCTGGAGAAGGTGCCCTTTACCGACCAGAGGAGTGAATGGCTGATGATCTAAGGGCAGAATGAACCATGAGGACAGGCCTGGCACCCAGCAGAGAACTGCTCAGTAGCAAAAACATTTACCCTGCTTCTGAAAGTCACTGGACACCGACTCCAAAGTCCAATTAGAGCACTGGAAGCCGCCCAACTTGGGTCACTACCCAGCCAGAGAAAGGAGCTTGGTTTTAATCCAGTTGGGTCTGACAAAATATGAAAACAGGATTCTAGAACCTGGTTGGATGCTGCAGCCCAGAAAACCAAACGACCTGCCTTAACCTGCATGGTCCTTTTGGCAGAAGAACTTTTTCACATGCTATTTCTCCAATGGACTTGAGTAGCAAAATGTAGCTTCCTATTGACCCAAGTGGCAGAGCTTTGAGACTTTTTTGTTCTGCCCTTTATTTCTTCATCTCCTCTACAATCACCCTGTCAACAAGCATATCGTTATTGTCAGGGTGTCAATTTACAGCAGCACTCACACCCACTACCTTTCTCATTTACTACTTTAGATCTAGAAACCAATACCCAAGTGTGAAAACAGTTGCAAAATGAGGGTGACTCAGCACTTCGCTGAGGTGGTTGCACCACACAGGTCGAGAGACAAGTGCCCATCATTATCTCTGCAAGGCATACGCAGCGGTTCTAGGCTGCCAGAAAGTTTAAAACCAACTTTAAAACATCCTGCACCTTCAACAACTACCACAGCACCCAGCAAACCACAGGTGCTCAATAAACCTTCACTGAGTCATTCATGTTTGGCTCCTTGGTTTATTTTGTTGTTTTATTTTTCTGTTTGTTGTTTTACACAGTCTTGCTCTGTTGCCCAGGCTGGAGTTTAATGGCACTATCTCAGCTGACTACAACCTCCGCCTCCCAGATTCAAGCAATTTTCGTGCCTCAGCCTCCTGAGTAGCTGAGATTACAAGTGCTCACCACCACACTCAGCTAATTTTTGTATTTTTAGTAGAGACAGGGTTCTGTCACGTTGGCCAGGCTGGTTACGGTTTACTTATTTCTAATTCCTAGTCATGTGTGCCATAGTTAAAGCTGGCAGAAAAATGAGCTCTGCTGTAATTAAGAAACATAAATAGCCAGGCACGGTGGCTCACACCTGTTATCTCAGCACTTCGGAGGCCGAAGCAGAAGGATCACTTGTTCAAGACCCTAACCTGGGAATAGTGAGACTTGCTTCTATTTAAAAAAAAAAAAATCAGAAAAATTAGCTGGGTGTGGTGGCACATGCCTGTAATCCCAGCTACTCGGAAGGCTGAGGTGGGAGGACTGCTTGAGCCCAGGAAATTGAGGCTGCAGTGAGCCTAGATCCTACCATTACACTCTAGCCTAAGTGACAGAGCAAGACCCTGTCTTAAAGAAAAGGGGAAAAAAAGAAGAGGAAAAGAAACATAAATAGATGAGAAAATTCAGAAAATTACTGGAAAATCAATGCTTGCAGTCTTCCCAGCACAAACCCAATAGAATAAAAATGATTCATTATAAAACACCAAGCAAATACTATTTACTGAATGACTTCCAAATTATGGAAAATAAATGTCAGTTCTTTATTTCAGTAATCAAGACATAGATTTACCTTCAACAACCTTTTATTTTTATTTAGATTTTATTAAGAAATTTTGCAGCATAAGGCCTAGCAAAAAATTCAGAAAATATACAGAATGCAATCTCAAGGACTTTTTAAAAAAATTGTGCACACTTCACTTAGTCATCAAATAAATTCTCATCATGAAACGTGAGATTCTCCTTGCAACAGCAGGAGAAATGCATAGGAGGGAGGCAGACAGATATGAAGGGTCCCACAGGACACAAAAAGGGAAATGAGGCCTGGCGGGGTGGCCTATGCCTGTAATCCCAGCACTTTGGGAGGCCAAGGTGGGTGGATCACGAGGTCAAGAGATAGAGACCATCCTGGCCAACATGGTGAAACCCTGTCTCTACTAAAAATACAAAAATTAGCTGGGCGTGGTGGCATGTGCCTAAAGTCCCAGCTACTCAGGAGGCTGAGGCAGGAGAATGGCTTGAACCCAGGAGGCGGAGGTTGCAGTGAGCCGAGATCATGCCACTACACTCCAGCTTGGCGACACAGCAAGACTCCGTCTCCAAATTAAAAAAAAAAGAAAAGAAAAGAAAAGGGGAATGAGAACTATTTCCTCAACCCACTTGCAAAATATCCATAACCTCTCAGTTTAAATACCATCACTGTGAAATGCACCATGTTTTTTAACACATATAAGAAAAGTGAGAATCTAATAATTATTTAAAGGATTAACATGAGCAAAGATAAAATATAATAATTCATTTTAAACCACATTCATACACACACACACACACACAAATTGATTCTACATTTCCTGCTATAACACTCATTACTCAGAGTTAGATAATGAATACTGATTAACAATCAACAGTTCTCAGAGTATTGGCAGATGCCAGATTATATGAATGGGTTAGAGTTATCTCAGTAGAAAGTAAACCTGCTAGGGGAATAAATTTCTTCTGTCAAACACAAATCCAGGAGCTACTAACACCAGAAAGAGAGTCATGGCCAGTGAGTTCAAGGAGAAGCTAAAGGCACAGAATCCAGAAGTCAACAAGAAAATAGGCCAGGGCAGAAGCCAAGAGACTAACTCTGGCAGCAGGTTCCCAGCAAGAGACTGGCTGAGCGAGGAGAACAGTGGCGGTGTCGGTGTGATAGGAGGAGCTGCTTCTCAGAGCGCCAAGTGGATCGCTGTCTGATGAGGTATTTCCACTGACGATATGTGCAAGTGACCTGGAAGAATCTGTGCAAGGTGCCTATCTTACAAGTGCCATACAGCCCAGCCTCTCAAAGCATTTGGATCAGCGGCATTCAACTGAAATCTATCACGTTTCCAGACTACTATGACAGTTCACCTCTATTTGGAGAAATAACCTCTCTGCAGACTAAATAAAGCTTTTCATATAAGGCACCAAAGGCAAATAGGTCATACAGCATAGAATCATAGGGGAGGCGGCTGTGTGCCCTTTTTCTTTGCTTGCCTTGCTTGCTTGCAAACAATAAAAACCTTTCTGAACAAATGATAGTGAACTTTGAAACCAGCAAAACATTTTGGGCACCTTGCCACAAAGATATCCTCCATGCAACTGCAGGCCATTTACTGTACTGTATAGCTCTCTATTTCCTGACGTTTACTGGAGCTGTGGTTAAATGAACCCAGCATAGAATTACAGCCTCAATGCTTTGATGTGAAAATCACTAACAAATCTAGATTGAAGGAAGAGGACAAATTGGTAAATTTTCAATATGATGGTGCATATGGGCCTCATTTAAACTAATGTCTTATCTTCACATAGCATCTAAATATATTTTTTCCTGTATTGACTTCAAAGGCTCTAACACAAACAGCCACCATTTATTATAATCCTTCTTGCAATCTGCCAAGTTACGTGCAAAAAATTTTACAAAGATGCACCTTTTAAAGACTGACAACAGCCCCACAACAGGATATGGAATAATTAGGATTTAATTTTAAACATAACCCCACAGCACCTTTCTGCTAACTCCAACAAGTTCCATAATATATATATATAAACGGGTTTTTCTATAAATAAACCTGGGATTTACCATCCATATGAAAATAATTTACCAGTATATAAAAAAATGTAACAAAGTAGTGAGGGTATCTAAATAATTACTAGTCTCAGCATAGTCTGGGATGATGACATCTTCCATATTAGCCAAAAACAAAAGAGAAAATACTATAGAACCTAAGTTCAAAGACTCAAACCTCTGTCCTAGAGATCTGAAAATAATATCTATCTTTTAATATCTGTCTTTATCTTTTATGACAATAATATCTATCTTTTAAGACAGATGATGACATCTTCCATATTAGCCAAAAAAGAAAGAGAAAATACTATAGAATCTAAGTCCAAAGACTCAAACCTCTGTCTTAGAGATCTGAAAGTAACATCTATCTTTTAAGGTAGCAGTTAACTATTTTAGAATTCAAAAAAAATTCAAATAAGTCATCCCAAGCTTGCCATTTTGTAGAAATTTCCTTTGGAATCACTAAGAGTATGAAAGTCAGGGATTCAAGCGACAGAAAAAAATGAGCAACATATGAAAAGGCAATTCACTGAAGAATTCATCCAAAGAGCCAATAAACTTATGCAGAGAAGTTCAATTCCACAAAAAGGAAATACAAGTTCAAATAACTATATACTATATTTCATCTCTCTACATGTCATCTATTATGGATGACAATTTAACAGTAAAAGCATATCTGCCCCAGCAGTTTGCCTAAGTTAGCTAAGATACATGTACACAGGTAGTTTTTAATATTTTTTTAGGTGGGATGCCACTAAATCAGCATGGTTTCAATTTTGGTTCAAAAAAGAAAAGCCATGCTTACCCATAGAAGCATATCTTTTTATATTCGTAGAAAGCAAGCATAGCAGAACAAACAAAACGATTAACAATGGTTTTGGAAAGAGGAAGGAAATGGCAATTTTCTACTTTGTAGAATTTTCATTTTGCATTACATTTTTTCTGGAAAGCAGTCTGATTACTTAAGATATTTTAAAAGATATTTGAAATACATTACTAAAAATTAAATTTGGAGTCAAAAATATATTTAAATGCTCCTTTTCCTTGAGAGCAACTCCACAAAGAGGGCCACAGGAATTCCTGCCCAGCTCGCAATCTAAGTTTCAATACTCTAGTTCAGACAGAAAATTTGGCCGGTGTTCCTTTAGTCCTAGAATAAAATTTCACTTTAGCACAATGGTAGAACTCAGTGATGAGTCATCTTCCTCTGCAAAACAATGAAAGTTCTAGTTCAGTGGGGAAAAAAATGACTTGAGTTGCCAGTTCATTGAACTGTTCAAATTAAGGTCAAAATACTGGAGCAGGAGCAAGGGAGTCGCTGTGTCCAGATCGTATCTAATTCCCACACCAATCCCCTCAATGGCCCTCCAACCAAGTCTTGAATTTGCAAAGAATTAAAATAGGAAGCACCTGGTGCCCTCTAAGTAGGGGTCAGAGAACCCAAGTGAAAACATAAAACAGATTCAAATCCAGTTTCATGAGCATGGCTTTCAAGTAATGCCAAGGAAAAATATGCCAAAAAAATGATGGAGTGCACAGCTTCAGCTTAAATATATTTCAAGTACCATGATGAATATACTGTTTGATTTCCTATCCTAGACTCTACCTAAAAGAGCCCATTATCAACAGACTAGATTTTTAATTTTTACAGAATTTATTACTCTATTTATTTACTATAGCTTGCAAAGAACTTTAAAATGTGTAACATCATGAATCCTGACCACAACCTCCTGGGGCATCCTCCCTGGTTGGGAGACCCCTTCTAGAGGTTCAGTGACTTATCATGTCGATGGCAGGGGTAATGGAAACCCAGATCTTGAGGCCCAATTCCCATTCCTTAAAGAACTGTTCAGTACCATGTTAGGCCCATTCTCTTTTATTTATTTATTTTTTTTTTTTTGCCCAAGATTCTTTTGTTTCACACATCACTCTTTCTACTCTTTTTCTTCCAACTTAACAATTTTCATTCTCTCACCACTGTAAGTTATGGTTACCTGGTCTTCCTAACCACCTAGTCATTTTCTCTATAAATATTAAGATCTGCAAAAAATTTACAAGGTCTAAGATATTTTCCCAGTCAAACCTCACTGTCCTCTGATCACTCCAAATTCTGTGTTCCTTTATTTGGATACAGTCAACTAATAGGTCTGGCAATCCCTAATATATGACAAAGATGATCACATTCCTTCCTTTCAGCCACCAGCAAATCTAGCATTCACTGTCACACACCATTCCTTCCAGGTCCTAACCTCCACAGAGGAAGAACCACATCACCTTCATTTTCATATCCCCATCCTCCCCAGAGCTGGGCATATACTAGGTGCCTAGCAAATAAAGACTGAATTGATAAGCCTATTGGAGTTCCAATAGGCTCCTCCTGGAGTTCCAACACAAAAGACTTGAGCTCCTCTAAGAGTGAGTCAAGGTTGGGGATAAAGGCTCAGGCCTGTAATCTCAGTATTTCAGGAGGCCGAGGTGGAAAGATCGCTCAAGCTCAGGAGTTTGAGACCAACATGGGCAACATGGCAAGACCCTGTCACTACAGAAAAAATACTAAAAATTAGCAAGGTGGGGGAGCATGTACCTGTAATCATGTACCTGTAGTCCCAGGTACTCAGGGACTGAGGTGGGATGATCACTTGAGCCTGGAAGGTTGAGGTTGCAGTGAGCTATGACTATGTCATTGCATTCCAGGCTGGGCAACAGAGTGAGACTTTGTCTCAAAAAAAAAAGAGAAAGAGCCATGGTTCAGGAGATTCTCCCAGGAGTGTCCCCACCTGGCCTCACATCTACATTCATGCACACACACCCAGCCCCTGATGAAATTCTCTTTCCCAAAGTTCTCAACCTGCCTTGCCTCATAAGGACACCACCATACTGGAGCCTTGTCTCTTCTGAGAGGTCTGTTCAGGGTTCCGCCAGATCAGTTACCTGTGGCCTTTCCTGGCATCTCTTCCAAAATGACAGCCACTGTTCAGAGCACACTCTCCTACATCAGCAAAGACCATAACTAAGCCTATGTCCAATCTTCTCCCAACTTCCTGTTACTCAAAGGAACTCGTTCATTCATTCATTCATTCATTCATTCCACAAGCAGCTATTGAGCTTCTCCTGCACACCAGGCACACATTCAGGTGCTCGGGGATAGCAGTAACAAAGCTGCCTCTTGTCCCTCCCATGGAGCTTTCAGTCTAGTGGGGGACAAATACATTCCCCTGTACTTTCTACATTGGACACTCTTGGCTGGCTTTTGACAAGTTACAGAGCAGGGTCTGGTCCAATCAAGTCAGGATCTCTGTCTGTGGGGCCCCGGCATGTTGGTGATTCTAACGGGAAATCCAAATAGTGAATCTTTTAACCCTTTCATTCAAAAATGGAAACAGCTGACACAGAGTCCTATCGGCAGACAAGAAAGCAGGGAGGATGGCAAGACAAGCAGCGCTCCCAGAAGTGGTTTCCTGAGCAGCGTCAACTTCCAGACTTAGGTTATCTGGGTCTTAATAGATGCCTAAATGTCCAACTGCACCCCCAAATTATTCATTTCACATTTTCTAGCTTTTTTTAAAAACTCTGGTTTATCTCAGTTATATTATTGTTAACATCTGGTGAAAATGATGACAGAGAAGAATAGAGAGAGGGAGATTAGAGAGAGAGAGAGATGGAGATATATATATACACATATTTTTTTTTTTGACAGCGTCTCGCTCTGATACCCAGGCTGAAGTGCAGTGGCGTAGTCTCAGCTCACTGTAACCTCCGCCTCCCAGGTTCAAGCAATTCTCCTGCCTCAGCCTCCCGAGTAGCTGAGATTTCAGGCACCCGCCACCATGCCCAGCTAATTGTTCTATTTTTAGTAGAAACAAAGTTTCACCACATTGGCCAGGCTGGTCTTGAACGCTTGACCTCAGGTGATCTGCCCACTTCAGCCTCCCAAAGGGCTGGGATTACAGGTGTAAGCCACTATGCCCAGCCAAAAATATTATTTTTAACATTAAATTTAATGTCCTTATTTCTAACAAGATCACTAAAGAGTCTACACTATGGACATAAAAAATTCAATTCAATAACAACTGATGAGAAGAGAATCTAGGCCCTTGTGAAATTTGAAATCATGTACACACTGGTTTTTTATTTTTAGTAAAAATAACATTCCCTGAAATACATTTTTTTTAAATGCTATTTTTCTTAAGCCTTTTGATTGGTCATAGGGTAGGAAAGAATGTTATCTAAATGAACCAGAACTCAGCCAGCACAGCATTTAAATATATTTAACACTGTAGCTACTCACTTAAAAGCCTGCTTATTCATTCATTCATTCATTTAGAGATAGAGTTTCTCTCTTGTTGCCCAGGCTAGAGTGTGATGGTGCCGTCTCGGCTCACTGCAACTTCCACCTCCTGGGTTCAAGTGATTCTCCTGCCTCAGCCTCCCAAGTAGCTGGGATTACAGGTACCCATGCTCGACTAGTTTTTGTATTTTTAGTAAAGATGGGGTTTTATCATGTTGGCCAGGCTGGTCTAGAACTCCTGACCTCAGATGATCTGCCCTCCTTGGCCTCCCAAAGTGCTGGGATTACAGGCATGAGCCACCACACCTGGCCAAAGCCTGCTAATTATTTAAAGGTTTGTTTGTACTTTTCTTCTAGTTGTCTTCTGATTTCAACTGCTGTGGTTACCCTATATAGCAAGACCCTTTGAAGACTAGCCGACTACAGAGACTCTTAAAGTCGGGGAAAGAAGAAGGATTTAGTGACAGTCAAAGGAAATCTTTGAAAGGCCACAAGCCTACAATTGCTGCTCCTATGCAGGTTTTTGGGACAAGGCAGTTGTCTGCTGTCCAGTTTGGAATCCAGTGGCATAATCATGGCTCACTGCAGTCTCAAACTCCTAGGTTCAAGCTATCCTCCCGCCTCAGTCTCCAAAGCAGCTAGGACCACAAGCATGTGCACCATGCCTGGCTAGTTTTTTACTTTTTTGTAGAGATGGAATCTCCCTGTGTTGCCCAGGATGGTCTCAAACTCCAGGCCTCAAATGATCCTCCTGCTTCAGCCTCCCAAAGTGTTTGGATTATAGGTGTGAGCCATCATGCCTGGCCCACATGGAGTTTTAATTCAGGTCTCTGAGAGGTATTTTGATTTTGAGTTGGGATCACATGGTTATTTAAGAAAGAAGTAATAGCTAATGATGAGAACTACAGCACACCAATCCCCTATGCCACTTGTTCAAGAAACCCAACTCACTACAACAAAAAAAAAAATGGGCTGCTCCAATCATTTTAGTTTAAATTTGCTCTACAGAGACAAGACTTACAACCCCTTACCATCTCATTCACTTAAGCTAAGAAGGAAAACAATAAGAGGGAAAGAGTAATTCCACAAGAAAGGAAAACCTTTAAAAAAAAAAAAGCCTCAAAGATTTTTCATAGTGACAACATTCATGCATGATATGTATGATCGAGTAAAACACATCACTTGGGGTTTTTTCCCTCCAAAAGCTCACACAACCAGTACACACATGTATACATTAAACAAGATATAAACATCTAAACTTATCAGAAAAACTAAGTCACCCCGGAAGTAAACTTCAGCAAGAGAAAAGTGCATGACACCATCCCTACATGAAGTTATGCATATACATGTCTCATAGACAAGCCTGCAGTGAAACAAAAACCCCAGCACTTACACTGCCCCCCAAAGTACAAACGTTTTATTCTCCCCTTTCCCAGCTCTAAACTAAATATTTCAAAAAGCAAAAATGCCTTTTTAGCCAGCAAAGTAAATCAAATACAACATAAGATGAGGTTCACCAGTACTCAACACCACAAAGGAGATTTTTCTCTATATGGCAGTAAACAGTCAGCACAGAGTAAGCTACTTGAAAACACAGGGAGGTAAAGTGAAACACATTTGTTACCACAAATTTAGGGATTCTGGAAGGCTTCTTCCAAAGAAGCCAATAACTCTAGTGAGTTATCATCTGCTGAAGAGAAGCGTGAAGCACACAGCATTAGTCTCTACTCTCCAGGGTCCACAACAGACGTGACACCAAGAAGGACAGGCTGTCTGTTCCCGTCACCACCCTGGTCCTGAGCTTTGTTAGTAAGTGAACGAGAGAGTCCTGTCTTCATAGACATTTCTTATGAAAACCTCCCTGGCTGGGAGTCATGCAAGTTAACAAACTTACCTGGTAATCGCTTGCAAGCCTGGAGAGCTACGTGCCCTGGCAAATCCAATCTGCACTTTTTCCAGCGAAACGTGGTGGCTGCCGGGCCGCTCATCACCTACATCTGCTTAGATGAGGAGGAAAAAGATGTGGAGGAAGTGGACAGCAAAAGCAGCCTCCGAACTGCACACTGGGATGTCGTGTGTGTGTGTGTGTGTGTGTGTGTGTGTGTGTGTGTGTGTGTGTGTGTGTGTGTGTGGTTTTGTTTTTTTGGTTTTTTTTGGTGGTTTTTATTTTTCCCACGAGAGGATCTGACTAAACCTAACCCAACCTCCTCTGAACACCAGACAGGAAGTTACACTTTGCAGTCAGTGAAAACTCCTTAGGTAGGTTTTTTGTTTTTTAATAGTCACAGCTAAGGGCCTTTGAATGTTCCTATGACAGAGATTATAACTTTGCTTCCTGTTTTGACAGTGTCAGCTGGTAAGGGGCACTCCACCCACCTCCCTACCCGCTATGTAGATAAATAAATGTGTTAGAAGGCGTTTGCCCTGGGTATACAACTAGCCTTAAGAGTTTCGTTACATATTAACTATACTTCAAAGAACAAACTGGATTTATTACTTCACTGTAGTATCTACGTATACTTTGGGGAAGTAAAACTAAAAAAGACTTCTTCATCCCTTAGAAATGGTTGTTATGGAAAAAATAAACTTAACCACATGCAGCTATAAGAGGTCACCATTTAGACTAATTTTTCCAGCCTATTCTCTTTTGTGGTCACCTTGCTCTCTTTATTATTATCATTATTATTTTCACTCTTGTCGCCTAGGCTGGAATGCAATGGCGCGATCTTGGCTCACCGCAACCTCCGCCTCCCGGGTACAAGCAATTCTCATGCCTCAACCTCCCAAGTAGTTAGGATTACAGGTATGCACCACCATGCCCAGCTATTTGTTTTGTATTTTTAGTAGAGATGGGGTTTGACCATGTTGGTCAGGCTGGTCTCGAACTCCTGCTGTCACTTCTGCATGTGTCATCCACATATATGCAAAAAGCAAGAAAAATCATTATTCATATAATCATATCTACTTTCTAGTCCTTCTCTCATTCTTTTTCTTGCTTGTTGTGAAATAGAAATTTTCTACTTTTTTTTTTTTGAGACAGAGTTTTGCTCTTGTTATCCAGGCTGGAGCACAATGGCACAATCTCAGTTCACCCCAACCTCCACCTTCCAGGTTCAGGCGATTCTCCTGCCTCAGCCTCCTGAGTAGCTGGGATTATAGACATGCGCCCCCAACACCCGGCTGATTTTTGTATTTTTAGTAGAGATGGGTTTTTTCCATGTTGGTCAGGCTGGTCTCGAACTCCCAACCTCAGGCGATCCACCCACCTAAAGCATCTCTCATTCTGCTACTGACTGTGGTACAGAAAAGAGAAACTGATAGTACTTGTCCTACACTCCTCCTCCTCATCTCTGCATTTTCCTTAGACTAGCAACTGTATAAGTCTGGCAAACTCATCTCTCTCTCTCTCTGAGCCTCAGTCACCAAATCTGTAAAATGGAAGGGCTGACTTCACCGGTCTTCTAGGACTATCAGAGAGAAACAGACCAGGAAAAGCACAGAGATACAGATGATGTCACACAGTCAATACCCGATAAAATAATTTTTTTGCATCAAACTTTATTGATACATAATTCACATATTATATAATCAGCTCATGTACACTATATAATTTAATGTTTTTTAGTATTTTCACAGAGTTCTACAACCCTCAGCACAATCAATCCCCATTCCTTAGCCCAAGGCAACTGCTAAAATCTACTTCTGGTCTCTATAGAGTTGCCTATTCTGTACATTTCACATAAAATAAGTCATACAGCATATTTTTTGTGACTAGCTTATTTCACTGACCATAATGTTTTCAAAGTCTACCCATGTTGTAGCATGTCTGGGTATTTCATTTCTTTTTAAAATATTCCATTGTATAGATAGACTATATTTTACTATGTATTTATCAGTTCAGGGACATTTGGATTGTTTTTATCTTTTAGCTAATACCAGTAATTCTGCTACGAGCATTTGTGCACAAGTTTTTTATGTGGGCATATATTTTCATGTCTCTTGGATGTGTGAGCGTGTGTGTGTGTGTGTGTGTGTGTGTACCCAGAAGTAGAATTACTGGGGCATATGGCAGTCCAATGCTTAACCTTTGAAAGAACTGCCAGACAGTTTTCCAAAGTAGCTGCATCCTTTTAAATTCCCACTAGCAGTATATGTGGATACCAAATTTCTCCACATCCTCACCAATACTTGTTGTTATTTGACTTTTTTATTATTAGCATCCTACTGGGTATGAAGTGACATTTCATTGTGGTTTGATTTGCATTTCCTTAATGGCTATCAAAACCCATCTTTTATCCATAGCCCAAAACTATCTTCATTTATAGAATCAGGACTAAATATTCAAAATACAGAACAGCCAGTGGGGTGTGGGCCCCCCAGTCAGAATGGCTACTGACTTCAATACTGAAATGAGGTCCTGAAGGTGTCCATCTTTAACAGTGGCTATTTTCCAACAGGAACCAAAGACATTCAACATTTTTCCTGGTGTAGCTATATGGGTTCACACCAGCTAAATACTGCTGGCCTTCATATTTCTATCTACAGTAAGAGGCTGTGAAACCAGTTGGTCTTGCTTCCTCTACCAAAGGGTTCTTCTGAAAACTGGTAGGGAAATGAAATTCTAAACGTAAATATGACATTTCAATCTTTACAAATCAGTTCTTTCCACCTGTCTTTCTATATGTGCCTTCCTCTAAAACAGAAACAGGCACAATAAGAGCAGCCTTTTGTCAGTAAGTAGTCATAACTGTTCATAGAAGAAATTTTAGACCAGATGTGATTTAAGATTAAAGATGGTAAATTTTGAAGGTAGCCAAGGAAGACAAGTCGGGATCTAGAAACTACCAACAATTTCTCCTTCCCCTTTCAAATGCATGGTACTGGGAGAACAGTCATTATTCTAACAAATCTACATCAAAGGGAATATCTTTTTTTATTCAGACCTTACTGTGTTTGACAAATTCATGTACAATGATGTTAATTATCATTTTCCTAAAACATTCTATTTTAGGATTTATTTTTTTGATCCCCCTAAAACTAAACAGAACAAAATCTACACAAAGTATAACAAAGAAAATACCAGAAGGCTATTAACGTTCAACAATAAAAACGTTTTTCTTTATTTTTTGCTATAAGGCCTCGGGCCTTGCAACATGTATTAATAATATGACTCATCCATCTTCTAAAAAATTTTCCATGTCCCAAGGCTGTAATATGTAATCCACTGTTTTATTTATTTCCTGCCATAGAGCTGACTATGAAACTGACCATTGAACTTTCATATGTCAAATAGAACTTTCCATGGTGAGAAAATTCTAAAACATTCAGATTAAGCTAAGTGGAAATGTCACGATAGCTCAGAAGCAAATAAGATCTGTAACAGCCAATGTAACTTCTAAACTAGATGCTACATAGGAAAAGCAAATCACTAAACAAACACAAGTGCAAAGGCTTCACCGGAGTTTCTATAAATACTTGATGGTGAGAAAAATCAGAAGCTAAGATCGGTTTATCTGAAGGTTCTTCTAAAAAGATCGAATAAGAGGGCACTTTTGAAAACTGTTCTGCAATGTCAGGACCCACTCGATTCACAGATCCGTTCTTCTGCTAGATTACACGGTGGCCTCATTTTCTAGTTCTTGTGAAATCAATAGACCATTTATGTTGCAAGTGTCTGTCTAGGGTATGCACTTTCTTATTCAATCTAGTGTTGACAGCAGTAATCAAATTTTGTTCATACCACTAGCTCTATTATAGCTCAATAGCAACTGGCTGCCAGCCTAGGTCTACTCTCAACAAAAAGGAAAGAAAGAATTGGAGTGGAGAAAGAATTACAGAACAAATTAGCTAAAACTACAGGAGGTGGTGTCAAAGTGAGAGAGGGAAGCAAAAGAATTCAGAAACTAATCCTCTCTCCACAGAGGAAATTAGCGCACAAAATCCAGGTGAGCTGACTTTGGCCATGAAAGGTGGACATCTTCTTCATTCTTCCCTGTTATCTGCCAACCCTCTTGGCTTTGAAATTAATATTATAACTGTCGTCCTAACTAATAAACCTATACCTAACCCTGCAGAGCTGCAAACAAGACTAGAGCCAAACCACACCCTCCAACACCAGGGACACTAAATGCAAGGGACAAGTTATGGCACTTCCCACGAACTCTCCAGACACCGCTGGCTTCATTTTATAACTCTTCTTTTTTTTCTTCTTAGAGACGCAGTCTTGCCCTGTTGCCAAGCCGGAGTGCAGTGGCACAATTCGGCTCACTGCAACCTCCACCGCCCGGGTTCAAGCAATTCTCCTACCTCAGCCTCCCAAGTAGCTGGGATTACTGGCACGCAGCATCACACTCAAATAGTTTTTTTTATTTTTAGTAGAGAAAGGTTTCACTGTGTTGGTCAGGCTGGTCTCAAACTCCTGACCTCAGGTGATATGCCCACTGTGGCCTCCCAAAGTGCTGGGATTACAGATGTAAGCCACTACGCCCATCCTAGAACTCTTCTTTACACGCTTAAGCTAAAGTCAGCCTTTTTCTCAGATCAGATTATAAAAAGATAATCTTATGATAAAAACCAGGTCAGCATTTTAAAAAGAAAAAATTGGGCGGGGGATTTAGACCTGACTGAAATTTTACTCGATTTGTACTTTTAGACTTCAAATTCTCCAAGAAAACTCAACTTCTGCTAATAGATACTCTCTACTTAAAAGCATCATGGATAACGCCAGTCTCTGATAGGACAAACAGCTCTTTTTCTCATTCTTTAAACGTTTTATCTTGAAATAATCTTAGACTTATAAAAGAAGTGGTAAAAAAAAAAAAGAGTACACAGAGTTCTCATATTCTCTTCATCCAATTTTCCGTAATAATACCATCCTATATAACCAGAGTACAATGATCAAAATCAGAGAATTCACATAGATGCAAAACCAGGAATTAATCTATAGGTCTTTTTTAAATTTCTGCAATTGCCCCCTTTTTCTGGTCCATGATTCAATCCAAGATCACAAATAAGCAACACTCCAAAAATTCGAGCTGCAATCTTTTCAATACACCATGCCTATCTAATGACTATTTCTGACTCCTCCAAAAGTTCCACTTCCCTTCATGTTAATGAGGCAATGTCATCACTAACTTTTGAGTCTTCTCAGAAATGTTCTTTTCTTCCATAGATCTTGCCTCCATTTCTTATCAATTTCATCAACCTTATCCTGTAAACACGAGCCAAAGAGTTTCAAAACCCCTTTTCCAAAACCCTAGGGCCAGGGGTGCCGCTGAACCAGAACTCTTCCCATTTGAGAAAAATTATGTAACACACGTCATATATTACAGTGAAAACAAAAAACAGCAAAACCCACAGCAGTGTCTCTTAATCAAATGCATTCATAGTCCTACACCAAATATATACATTTTATGAAGGATGCCTGAGATATGTAATGACTTTAAAAGAGTCTCAGCTGTTCTGGCCAGGTGTCAACATCCAATGAGTTCAGGTCAAGCTCAAGTTTTCCTGCCAAATGAACTACAAATAAAACACCTTCTGGTTTTCAGAGGTCTTCTTCAATAGTGTAGCTGCAGAGGAAGGATGATGGATCTGTACCTCTGAAATCCACAGCTTCATCTGTCTCCTGCCCACCCTCACCACATCTTCTACCTGGTCTCCTGGCAAAGCCACCTGCAATGTTCCCTGGGCCTCTTGGGGCTCTTCCCTCCAAATCACTCTCCCACAGAGCCCAGAGTGATCTTTCCCATAACCTTCACCTGCCCAGTTTCAAAATGCTTAAAGGGTTCCCATGCAAGGATGGAGTCTCATCTGCTTCATACAGTTCACAGAGCTCTCTACAATTGGAACCAAGTCCCATAGCTATAATGATCATCTACATGGCACCCAAGAAGAATGCAAAAATGAAAAAGGCATCAGCTGTCTTCAAGAGTCTCACAATCTAATTAACTCTCCTTAATATTTTCATCAGAGTAATATTGTTTAGAATACAACTTATCCAATAATCAAAGAGCATGTCAGGTTTATTTTAACTCATTTGTGTTAGGAAATTCTACCTTAGTTCTTGATCACAGTAAAGATAAACAAAACTCTTTGTGTTGACATAAAAAAGAATTTCCACATGATTTTAACAACACATGTCTAAAAATACTTATTATGCTACTGTTGGTATGGTTTTAAAAATTATAAAAACCAAAAGCCAATAAAAACTTTTTTAAAAACAAACAAACCCAAAAACGTAATGTCAAGGATGGTATTTAACAGGCTGAGTAATTTCTCATGAGATTGTTTTTCCAAAGCATGAAGATATAAATAAAATCTGAATTCATGACTTTGTGTCCATATTAGTATACTAATAGGATGGAATGACATTATAATCAACAAAATTAAGTTACAGAGAGCTAAATCTAAGCCCCCGTTATCAAAGAGCTTATAAAGTATTCCAGGCTGTGTGAAGTGGCTCATGCCTGTAATCCCAGCACTTTAGGAAGCCAAGGCGGGCAGATCACCTCAGGTCAGGAGTTCGAGATCAGCCTGGCCAACCTGGTAAGACCCCATCTCTACTAAAAATACAAAAATTAGTTAGGCATGGTGTTGTGTGCCTGTAATCCCAGCTATTCGGGAGGGTGAGGCATGAGAATCACTTGAACCCAGGAGGCAGAGGTTGCAGTGAGCCAAGCTCATGCCACTGCACTCCAGCCTGGGCAACAGAGCAAGACTCCATCTCAAGAAAAAAAATAATAATAAAGTATTCCAAACCACACAGAGCCAGACATCAGAGGCAGACCTTAAAGAGCATGCCAGCAAAAGTGGGAAAATCACATTTAAGTATTGGTTTCGTTTTCTAACGTGCAAACAGACAAAGACACCTACTTGGAATGGTGAATTAAAAAGAAAACCCTTAGAAGTTGTATTTCAAGATGAAATTATAACGTTTCTCAGGAAAGCTGCATGCAAGTAGTGAGATTAAGAGGTAGACAATAATTGCACAAAAGTCCTTAATGAGGGGGTGAAGACAGGTAGTAATAGGGGCACACAGCTTCTCCCTCCACCAGGAGATAGAAGGAGTGTGCTAAGACGGGGGAACTCAGGGTTTCCTCCCAGGGTGGCCCTCCTCTCACAAGTGCGTGTGAATGTGTGTGTGTGTGTGTGTGTGTGTTGTATGTGTGTCTGTGTGTGTGTTGTAGGTGGCAGGGTTTCTCACTGGCAGAGTTGCTTGTAAACAGAAGAAGCAGCTGTCTGGAACCCAGTCCCTCTTCTCACAAGTGTGTGTGCATGTGTGTGTGGTTGTCTGTGTGTGTGTTGTATGTGGCAGAGTTTCTCACTGACAGAATTGCTTCTAAACAGAAGTGGCAGCTGTCTGGAACCCAGTGAGGTGAGGCCTCCAGCGGCTGACAGCAATCTGCAGGAGAACATAAAAACACTGCCTGGAGGCCGAGTGATGCCACCACTTAGTAGAAGCAGGGTCCAGCCTGCCAAGGACAAGAGCACAACCATACATTACTGGCTGCTTAAAGCAGTCATCCCTGGGATGACCCCTCTAGCTTAGAACTTCTCACTCTAGTGGCAGGAAGGAAGGCCAAGAGTTCTTCAGGGAGGCAAGAAGTGTTATTTAAGGCAACAGTGAACAAAATTAATAGAACAACCCAAATACTTCAAAAAGAAAGGAATTTTAAAATATTACTTTAAAAAAAAAGAAAGGGAGTAATTTAAATGGACTGTCTACATGATCTGTTGTTATAACTCAGGTGGCAACCTGCTGGGCTGTGGAACAAAGGTCAGCAAGTGAATTTTCTCAAAGTATACTTGCTGTAATAGTGGGAAAATTTTCTCCAGTTTCTGGTGAGCTCTAGAACTTTCAAGCTTCATGGGAAGATGTGAAGAAGAGACACCTAGAGATTATCCTTTGGTGTTGGCAGGGAAAAAAAGCAGTAGGAAAAGTGACCTAGTGTCCCACAGGGCCCGCCAGCCTGTAAGCCCCAATGTGGTCTTCATAATACTTCGTTCCTTTGTCACCTGAAGTCACAATCTCTACCTCAGAAAACTTGTGCCACTGCCTGTCTTCTGGCTGGCTCTCTGCAGGTCAGTGTGCTGATGTCCCCAACCCCTGAACATTGTTTACTGTCATTCAGCTTGCCTGTGGTTAGATGTTGAAGTCTGGATCCACCATATCAGCATCAGCCTCCACAAGGCAACATTTCCCTGCCTACAACCTGCCTCCTGCTGGACACCACCGGCCGCAGCCCAGCAGACACACCTGTATGCATATCAACCCTGATCCCAGGATCCTGTGCACTTCCTCCTGCAAATACCCACATGCAAATCTGAGGATGTGGGACGCTCATAAGATGTATTAGCACGTGTGAGTCATCTGTAGATCCTGCTGCACCTGGTGCCACATAAAGATAGTCCTGTCCAACCATAGGCATGCTCACCCACTCTCATGTGTCATATCTCTATTTGGGAATGAGACATCATCGTCTACTTGTGACAACTTAGAGCCAAGGGTGGGGAGACAATGAAGAATCTAGGTGTTCATTAGGCAGAACTGATGCTGTGAAATTAACCAGAAGTATTTCAAATCAGCTCCAGGGGTGGGGAGCAGTGGCTCACGCCTGTGATCCCAGCATTCTGGGAGGCCAAGGAGAGTGGATCACGAGGTCAGGAGTTTGAGACCAGCCTGGCCAATATGGTGAAACCCCATCTCTACTAAAAATACAAAAACTAGCTTGGCATGGTGGCACACGCCTGTGGTCCCAGCTACTTGGGAGGCTGAAGCAAGCAAATTGCTTGAATCTGGGAGGCAGAGGTTGCCGTGAGCCAAGAGCATGCCATTGCACTCCAGCCTGGGCAACAGAACAAGTCTCCGCCTCAAAAAATAATAATAATAATCAGTTCCAGGATTTCTAAGATGATATAAACAGATTTCCAGGATGATATTAAAAGGTAGTCAGGTGAGAACTAGAGAATTTAAGTCACAGTTATCACTCGAGAGTTTACTTATGAGCCATGAGATTCTGTAGTGGGTTCCCAGGGCCAGGATTCCTGGAAAGAGCACTTGGAAGAGCCAGTCAGCTGATAGGTTTATGGAGCACCTACTCTGTTCCATGCAGTACAGCAGTAAAAGAGCTGGCTGCCAGGCCAGGAAAGGCAAGTGCTATAGATGGAGAGTTGAGGCACCTGCCATATCTTTGCCTCAGGAATCAGGCTCAAGTACAGAGGCAGGCCAGAGCATGCCCAAAGTGGGAAGGGAGAAGGCAGATGCTGAGGAAATGGGTGGGAGCGAGCACTGCAGAGGCAAGACAGGCGCAAACAACCTATTATTAAAATGCTCTACAGAGTTGCAAAGAAGCGGGTGGCAGATGGGAGGAGGGAACTCAGAAACAACGTCGGAAGGTACAAAGGAGAAAGGGTGATCCAGAAATAAGACAAAAACAAAGCTGATCTCTCTTATTCCAGGGCAGTCCTCAATGGTGAACAAACCATTCCTGAGACTGCCAGTCAGGACCACGTATGTGCCATTTTACATTAATCTTCACTTTGCATGAAATTTATCTCCTCCGAGAATGTCCAGTAGTAAATATGTCTATAAAAGTACAAATAAACTAAACATGACAAAGTTGGTTTTAAATTAGGAATGGTAGGCTACCATAACTTCCTGGAGGTTGTCAATGCAGTATAGTACTGAACTACTGACGTTCCTACTTAATATAATTTGGATGTCAGAATATAATTTGGTCTGTATTCGCTTTTAGAGATCTCTGAACTTCAAAGTTCATTCCGTTTATTTTCACTGATCCCTGTAAAATTCTTACAAGTTAAGCTGTGTCAATATTTCAACTCTCACTCAAAAATGAGGTTACTGAGATTTCAGGATACCAAGTAAAACACCAATTTCGTGCTGTGCATGGACTTAACCTCAGGGCCACGTCCCAGCTACTGAGCCATTCCTTTGGCCATAGCATGCATCTTGCAAAGCAGCTCCCTGGCTTTCAAGAGCATTGCCTAGACCAACATGAAACCTAGAGATTCCAGAGTTAATTTTATGAAAGTAAATGATACTATGCAGTACCCCCTGTCTTCCTCAGAGTCACAGCCAAACAGCAGACAAAGCCAAAGGAAATACACGTCCCTCAACAGCAGTAACGTTCCAGGTATCAGGTCCTGGCGGCAGCTGCTGAAAGCTGGTTCCACTTCACCCCTCCCCCAGAACCCCAAACGCCAGCAAAAACCCACGCATCACACTCTTGAGGCTGCCGGATGATGACTCTTTCAGGGACAGATGACAAAGGGACACAACACTACCACTCCTGGGGGCGCTAAAATCATAGGCTTGACGGAAGAGGAAGGTGGTTACTCTTCACAGGAGCTACTAATCTACCCCCACCTCCCCCCCACACACACACCGGAAAGAGGGAGGAAGAAAAGGAAATGAAAGCAAGTGACTCCAGGCTCTGGATTTCACATGCAAGAATAGATGCAACAGGTGGAGCGTTCCGGTGAAACTAAGACGCTCAAAACACCATTTGCCTCCACAGTGTAATGAGCCCAGGCACAGAAACCCAACATTAGGCAATGATGTCAGAAGTGCAAATCATCATCATTCTCTAGCCAGTAGCAATTTTGTAGGGGGAAAAAAAGCATTCCTCTGTAGATACATTACTACTTTTAATTTACAAGTCCTCTCTTAAAATAGTTTGAAAATAATGTTAGCATCCATCATCAATATACTTTTTTAATGCCTAGTGACTATCACAGTGCCTGGCACATAGTAGGTATACGGATAAATATTTACTGAATGAATGAATGAAATGAGAGGTAAACAAAAAATTTGCTTCACAAATAAAGATAAACAAAATCTACACTTATAGTATATACGTGTATCTTTTTCCTCATTTCTCCAAGAAGAGAATAAAAGGTTGGAATCAGTAGCCAAGGACACTGGTTCATCATACTGATGATGAATACATCTGGAGGTACAAACCATTCATCCCTGGCTGAAGCTGAGAAGCCCCATCTGCCACCCCTTGGGAGATCTATGCAGGGAATGCTCATCTGCAGAAGATCCAATGGGAAAAACAATCACAATCATTTAAGCAATCCACCTTTGGATTTTCCTTTCTTTCAATATGCCACTTAACATAACATTTTCCACCTACCATTACTAGAGAATTTACAAGATAAATGTTGTTGTATAATCTTCGTCAACATGATAGAAATCACCAGCTCATAATATGTTATGGAAAATGTCTTATGCTGTGTGTGACATGCTATATGAAAAATCTGAGTATGAATAAGAGGGTGTTGAAATATCAGTGGTGAGAATGGCTGTTACAGGAATATTGTACTGAATTAAAAGGTTAATATCAGGCTGGGTGCAGTGGCTCACACTCGTAATCCAGCACTTTGGGAGGCAGAGGTGGGTGGCTCACCTGAGGTCAGGAGTTCAAAACCAGCCTGGCCAACCTGATGAAACACCATCTCTACTAAAAATACAAATACAAAAATTAGCTGGGTGTGGTGGCAGGAGCCTGTAGTCCCAGCTACTTGGGAGGCTGAGGCAGGAGAATGGCTTGAACCCAGGAGGTGGAGGTTGCAGTGAGCCAAGATCATACCACTGCACTCCAGCCTGAGTGACAGACAAAATGAGACTTCAGCTTAAATAAATAAATAAAAGATTAATGTCAGTGTGAGAACATCACTGATTATGTAAGTTGAAGCGTTTCAATAAGTTAAAAAATAATGATATTATAAGAATAAAATATTCAAAGCAAAAGCACAGATAAGAATAGATCACCAAAATTATCAGGCAGTTTTAGACAACCGAGAATACGCATAAAAAATACTGTCATAAGTAACTTTATAAAATTACTATAATGAACGGTTTGACTTAACGATACTCTTTGTTCAATTTTTTTTAATCTATGAATTTTTCTTGTGTTTATAACTTAAGTATTCTGAGTAGGAGTCCTCTCTTCCCTATATTTTCAATTTAAAGAATCCTTAGATTTTTTTCAAGTTATCTTCCAAAGATCCAAAATACTCCCACTGTCTTTTACCTTGAGGCAATACCCAAAGGTCTTGACTACAGTTATTAATGGAGATCCTTAGTGGCTAGAAAAGAATTACCTCAAACTTCAAAGAATCAACAGGAAGAGCAAGTCCATTACAAGTGCTTTTGTTTTTTTAAGTGACTCTGTCTTTTCATTCATTCATTCATTCACAAGGATCTATCATCCCTACAGAACAGGCACTGGACAAAGAACTATGGACACAACAGTGAACAAGACAATCTTGGTCCCTGCCCATATGGAGAGCAGTCTTGGGGACCTATCAATACTAAAGTAAACAAACAAATGAACAAAAGCAATGCACAAAATCTACTTCAGGACAGGCGTCTCTGAGCGGACGCAATTTCATCCAATGCTCAATCCCAGAAGGAGGAAAAGGAGACAGCCAAGAGCTGGGGGCCAGTATTCCAGGTGGAGGAAAGACCCTGTGAACAGAGGTTGTTCCCAGAGCTGAAAGTTAACCGGTACGGCTGGATGGGGTAATGATGGCCAGTGAGTAAGGAGGTGCATTATACATTTGAAAATGGCATCTCACCATATGACTCACTGAACATTTGCCTTTCCAAACACTTTCTCCTCAGCCTGGAATTCCTCCCTTCCACATTCCTCTCTACCACCTTGCAAGTCTATTCTCTGGGAAACATTCCTTGACTCTCCGAGGAAGAGCAAAACACCAGGAGTTTATCCTTCCAAACCTGTGATCCCACAGCACCTAGTATGTATCATGAGCACACGTCCGACCACGCTGCTGAATTGCTGTGTTCAAAAGCCTGCAAGCAGAGATCTTGTTTGTCTGCTTTCCAGCAGCCTATCACATAACTTGGCACCAGCAGAGAGAAATAAGTGACAGTGAATGAACCAAGAGAGGAATGGACAAATTAAATGGATGCAGGGCACTAATTAACTACTCGATTGTTGAAGATTTGGAATAGCGCCATGGTTACAGCTCCTTAACTCATTTACAGTTTAATTTCTACCCTATATGACTTTAACAGACACTTTTGAGCAAATCTTTTTCCATCACAGAGAAGTGATGGAGTTAACTTTCACAGTGTATCATTAGACACTGGACCCAATCCATTCATATTCAACAAACATGCATTAAGTTCCAGGTTCTGTGCTAGGCTCTGAGGCTGACAGTGGTCCTATCCCAGCAGATTTGCAAGTCTAGTAAGTAGAAAAAATCATATTTAGAAAATGTTTCTAATGACTGACCTTGTTACTGACCTTGTTAGATTTTTTACATGTAACTATCTTATTTCATAACGTTATTAAGAAAAAATGTTTTTTAAAAAACTTCCCAGGTCACCCAGAGGACAAAATAATTTGGACTCTGTTAACTCAGTAATTTTCACACTAATTCTTGGCGGACTGAGTCGTATCTAGGCTTCCTTTCAATGAACAGGTGGACAAAAATTCAAGTAACCACATTCTAAATGAGTCTTCTTTACCTGTCTGTGACTGTCTGCCATCGCCATTTGTGGATTCGGATGTCACTTCCATTTCTCGTCAGCTCAGCGTGTCCTCCAAATGTAGTTAAGACTCCCAAAACAACAGGGCATGATTTCTGAAGTCACAAAGGGATGTACACCCCTCGCCTGGAGAATGTGCTTTGACGGAGTCAAATTGAAAAACAGGGCCAAACAGTATGGGAACCGTGGATAGATGCGTCCCTCCCCAGCTGCCCAGACCAGAATGGTCACATTCCTGCCTCTGTGCACAGGCCAATCCTGGTCTGCTCCGCCTCAGCCTCTGCCAGGCGTGGAGCCTGTCGCCTTAAAATCTGAAGACGTGTGACAGCACTTATCTGCCTTGAAACTGCTTGGTATACGGAGAAGTCAAGCACTTGATCTCTCCTCCTTAGGTTTTCCTTAGATTCAAGCAAAGAGAAATCTGAGTAAGGAAAAACATTAAGGAATTTAGCATTTTTAAAGATTTTGTTTTATGTTCTAGCTCTTGCAAGAGAGCTTGTTTTCATAGATTTTATAACCTATTTTTCAACCTACATACTCCAAACTAATTCCTAATGCTTTTAGGGATCCATCCGTTAATGAATTAAATATAAACAATACATGCCCTCAATCTAAAAGGTAAACCATGCCCCTTCAATCAGGATGAGACACACTAATGAGTGAAATGCAAACTGCATCTTTCCGCCAATCTCAACGCACAGCCCTCTACCTCACTTCACTCGCAATCACCAGCCTCATTCAGGCTTTCTGTGGGCCAACTTCTGCCAACTTAGAGCCTGCATACAGCTCTGCCTTTAGCCATGCCCTCCGCCACCTTGAACTACTGACTTGAATAGCTTCCTTGAGAAGGTCTTCCCTGAACACTCAAATTACCACTCACTCCAGGTCCCTATGAAGTCCCCGAGTGATTGGCCATCCCAGCATGGCAGAATGTCTATCCTCTAAGCAGTGAAACAACTATTTGTATGCTCTGCAGTTTGATGTCTGCTTCTTGCACTAGTCTACACACTCAAGAGGCGAGATACCATCATTGAGCTCATCAATTTTGTCAGCCACACCCACCACAGTGCCTGGCATATGGGGCACTCACCCAAGACTTCTTTCCATTTAAAATTGTTGTCTCTTTTAAAATACTCTGTGGCACACTGCTGCCACTGCCGAGGTCTCACGAAACAAATACTCATTTTAAGCCATCATCTTTATCGGGGTTATTACAAGGCAGGGGGGTTCATGAACTCGGACAGGAAAAGCAATTAGTTATTTTCACTGACCTCTAACAGAAATTTGCACTTATAAAACACATTATTCATGTTAGTTTTGATTGTGTTACCAACAAAAATCATAACCATTTTTACATCATCTTACAACTCTAGTAGGTATCTTGAAAATACCATTTGGCTCATTGTTGTTTCAGAAAGATAGAGAAATCAGAGATGGCTAGAACTTCTTATTGAACACACTAATGATTGAACACACTAATGAACAGCAAATATTACTGTCTCACAGGCTTTTTAAAGTATTTTGGTAACTGTATGCATGGAGTGCCATGTACTCTATTTTATACACTTAAAAACATTTGTCAGGCCACGCACGGTGGCTCACACCTGTAATCCCACACTTAGGAGGGCCAAGGTGGGTAAATCACGAGGTCAATAGATCGAGACTATCCTGGCCAACACAGTGAAACCCTGTCTCTACGAAAAATACAAAAATTAGTCAGGTGTGGTGGCATGCACCTGTCGTCCCAGCTACTCAGGAGGCTGAGACAAGAGAATTGCTTGAACCCGGCAGACAGAGGTTGCAGTGAGCCGAGAGCATGCCACTGCACTCCAGCCTGTCAACGAAGCTAAAAAAAAAAAAATTGGCTTCACTAAACTGCCAAAGGAGTCTATGGGGGCGATGAAGGGGGAATGAAGATAAAAAATAAAAACCCTAATCTATTAATGCATCACTATCATGGGATATAAACATCTGATGCACCAAAAAAAATTATATTTTGTTCTGAATGGGTTGAATGTATTTTTACTCACTGTAAAAGGAAATAATAAAGATTTCCTTAAAAAGACAATGTAAATTAAATAAAAGTAATAAATTAAGATACTATTTTTAAAACAAAGAAAGATATTTAATTCCTTGGTTTTAATACAAAACAACTATAAAAGAAGAAATTCCCAAGAGGTATTAACAAGTGTAAGAGTTACTTAACAGTTCAACTATTAGACACCCCTGACACTCCTAAGAATATTCTTCATTTGATGAAACTTCTGGTAATACTTGGAAGCTTAAAGTCATTTTACTTTGTTTCATCACCTCTCTAAAAATTTGTTATTCCTTTGTTAAGATGCTAGATAAGCCGAGTTCTAACCAACCCTTTAAATTACTCTCTGGGTACTCCCATGTGTATGCACTATGCATATCTTAATACACATGTTTGCTTTTCTTTTGTTTAAAAAAATGCAAAGAAACTTCTCTTTTTTTCCAGAAAGACTCATCCTTGAACGATTAAGGTCCTATGCTTGCAAAGGGAGGAGAGCAGACAGGTGGGGCTGCGGAATGTATTACACTTCAATTTCCATCACAGTGTTTTCTTAGTTGTAGCAGTTGGAGATTGCGCCCCATTTTACTTTTGTAACAACTCTGTGACTATATGCACATAATCGCTAGAAAGAGTTACAATTAACACCTTACTATGAACTGCTTTAATCAGCCAACCGCTAAAATCCAGGGAAAAAAGAGCTTTGGTGAGAGGGGAAAGGCCTGGCCTGGAGGGAGTTAGGCCAGTGGGCAACACCCAGGGTCTGCCTCGGCAGAAAACAGGTTCAGAGAAGACACCAAAACCAAGCTCTGCAGAAGCTCAAGGGCAGCTGGCAGGCTCTAGCTGTGTTATACAGGCTTCTCCGAAGGGATGAATCCCACAGCATTTCTTTTACACAAATTAAGACAGGTTCTAACCAGTTACATTCAGTAATTTTCTCACTGGCCAAAAGGAAAAGACGTCACAGGAAAGAAATGGTCCTGGCACCCCTCCTCCTCCTCCTCCTCCCATTTCCCCTCTCCTTCACCCCCTCCCTGTTTTCTGTCTCTAAAACTTAGACTCCAAGCCCTAGGTAGGCCTGATCTGTCTGCTTTAATCCACAGGTGTCACATCTCTTACAGAATATTAACAAAACCCCCCCAACTTCACACAGTAAACAAAAGCCTAAAGTCCCCTGGAAACATCCCTTCTCAGGTACAAATCCACCAGAGAAGCATCAACGACGGCATGAGATTGGAAGGAAAGTCAGAAGCACTGTCCTTCCAGTCTGGGTGGCTTAGAGAAGCAGAAAGAATGCCAAGTTCGGACTCTTAGTCATTTCATAACAGTTTAATCTTGAGAAAATCACTTTCTCCTTCCTTGAGTGGGATTCCTCAGGGATAGGAGAAAATAACTGGACTGGTTTGCCACTTAAAGCATCTTCCAGATCTGAAATTCCGCGAGGGTCTGTGTTACCACCACAGCCATCCATGGTTGCAAGTGATAGGGAAGAGCAGAAGGAAGCCACTCAGTATTAAAAGTGGTTTATCAGCCAGAAAATGTTGGAAAGAGACCATTTCGGCTTAAAAGTCTGCTCACTCTTAGTACTCACTCAGAATTCCAAGTTCCTTGCATTTATATTTCATTACTAGTGAGCTAAATATACCACAAGTGTAAAATATCTCCCAGAAAACATTCCCGTCATCACTAACAATATGGAAAATACGTGGCCGTCACATCAGAGGAGAAACTTGCCTCAAAATAATTTGGATATTTACAAGTCACACACACAATGTGATGATTTAGATGATTTCTAAAGCCATGAAGCTTTTCAGGCCTGGCAGAAAGTATAAACAATATTAGCGTCACTGTGCCTAACAACAGCAAGAATTCGGTGCTAAGAAAAGAGAGCTACTAAAAAAAAAAAAAACGAAGGGACCATGTTATTCACAGAGCTTTATGTAATTGCCAAAAAAAAGTAACAGTGCAGCATTTTCTGTACTATCAACAAAATTTTTTAATAAAATGATATCTACAGTAAATCTCACATTATATATTTCTCAATTTTTATGCAAGTAATAAATGCACATAAGTTTGTTTTCAATAAAATGATAACAAAATGCAGCAGGCCTGGGCCACCCCCTTTCCTCTGTTACCTGTTTCTTTTGACATTAGTTTATGCATTTCTAAATACCATGCTTATAAAGCTCCTTCCTGATTGCAAGTCAGACATTATTTATTAGACTTTTTTTACTTAAACACTTTTATATCCACTCTTCCAATCTCTACTTGAGATCTTGTTTCTGATAATCTACTTATAATGTCTAAGATCTCTTTTTTATTCTCTGACTTTTTTAACATCACATTCTTTTCTTGTTTCAAAGACACAATTATTTTCCTACTTCTCTGAGCATACACGCCACATTCCTGTTTCCCCTAAGAGTCTCCTTCCTTTTGTTTGTGTTAATGTAGGCTCCAATAGTGGAGACTTTCAAACATCTGCTGACTCCTAGCAGCCCTTCGCATTTCAAAAGGAGGCTCATCAGTGCATAGGCTTGGGTGTCACCTACCCACCAGCAGGCTCAAAGTAAGGTAATCAATTGACATGCTGTAACTATACTGTACTCTCAGCAAAAGCACTCTTTAATTGGAGGCTGACTGGCCCTCAATCAGCCAATGGGAGGCTTAGTTCATTCTATGATGATATAACGGAATGCCACAGACTGGGTAATTTCTAAGGAACAGAAATCTATTTGGCTCCAAGATCTGGAGGCTGGAAAGCCTCCCATGATGAAAGGTGAAAGGGCAGGTTACATCATCCCATGATGAAAGGTGAAAGGGCAGGTTACACTGGCAGCAAGTGAGCAAGAGAGGGTCAAACTTACTTTTATAATAAGGCCATTCTCAAGATAACTAACCCATTCCTGCAATAATGACATTCAGCCAACCATGAGAGAGAGCAGAGCTCTCATGACCTAATCATCTCAATTTAGGCCCCACCTCCAAATCTTCTTGCACTGGGGATTAACTTTCCAACACATAAACTTTGGAGAGATGTATAGCTTCAGGAACTGGAGGACCTCCTAGTGGCAGTTAATCTTCCTGGTGTCTATTCAGACTCTTGTCATGCTCTCTGGGCTAAGGATCCCAAGTCAGAGTTCAATTTTTCCAAAAAACATATAAATCTCTGTTCTCCTGTGCAGGTGTGGAAGAAGGGGAAAGCTCTGAGAGTCAAAGTGTGCTGTTTAAAGATTCTCAACCAAATGCTCAGTTTTCAGCTTCAGACTTCTCCCACTTTCCCCTAACCCAACCTCAGACAGTACTGGCAACTTTCAACCAGAGGGCTTGCAAAATCTATGAGATCCATGAGAAAGCCACTCCACCATCATCTTTCTTTCCCATCAATGGTTATTTCATTTCCACTTCCCTTTGACCACAGGAGTTTACTCCTTTTTGTTCTTTTATTGTAATTACAGCAGCAACATGACAGCAAGCAATGATAAACACAAATTGTTCTACCACTTTTAACTATAAGTTCTGTGCTCTTTATCCACAGGAAGACTCCTAAAATGGTCCCATTTCCATAAGCCTGGCACTGAGTTTCATATGGCAGCAGTGTGCAAGCAAGACATGGTTGTCATAGTCTTGAATTCCAAAACATAGTCTTGCTAAATATTTTATGGTCAAAACTAGACTTTGTACAGTAATATTAATAACATTAACTGTCAATTATTCTCTTTATGATTAGATCCAATTTGAAATATGATGCAATGATTTCATATGGAGAGAAATTTTATAGCTATAGTATAAAATTACTTTTCCTTTCCTTTATTTTCTTTTTTTTTTTATTTTACTTTAAGTTCTGGGGTACATGTGCAGATCTTGCAGGATTGTTAGATAGGTATACACATGCCATGGTGGTTTGCTGCCTCCATCCCCCCATCACCTACATAGGCAAGGACTTAATGACCAAAACACCAAAAGCAATGGCAACAAAAGCCAAAATAGACAAATGGAATCTAATTAAACTTAAGAGCTTCTGCACAGCAAAAGAAACAATTATTAGAGTGAACCAGCAACCAACAGAATGGGAAAAAATTTTTGCAATCTACCCATCTGACAAAGGACTAATATCCAGAATCTACAAAGAACTAAAACAGATTTACAAGAAAAAAACAACCCCATCAAAAAGTGGGCAAAAGATATGAACAGACACTTTTCAAAAGAAGACATTTATGTGGCCAACAAACATATGAAAAAATGCTCATCATCACTGGTCATTAGAGAAATGCAAATCAAAACCACATTGAGATACCATCTTATTCCAGTTAAAATGGCAATCATTAAAAAATCTGGAGACAACAGATGCTGGAGAGGATAAGGAGAAATAGGAATGCTTTTACACTGTTGGTGGGAGTATAAATTAGTTCAAGCATTGTGGAAGACAGTGTGGCGATTCCTCAAGCATGTAGAAATAGAAATACCATTTGACCCAGCAATCACATTACTGGGTAAATACCGAAGGATTATAAATCGTTCTATTATAAAGACTTGGAACCAACCCAAATGCCCATCAAAGATAGACTGGATAAAGAAAATGTGGCACATATACACCATGGAATAATATGCAGCCATAAAAAGGATGAGTTCATGTTCTTTGCATGGATGAATCTGGAAACCATCATTCTCATCAAACTAACACAAGAACAGAAAACGAAACACTGCATGTTCTCACTCATAAGTGAGTGTTGAACATTGAGAACACATGGACACAGGGAGGGGAACATCACATACTGGGGTCTGTTGAGGAGTGTGGGGTTGGGGAGAGATAGCAGGGGAGGGGGAGATTGGGGAGGGATAACATTAGGAGAAATACCTAATGCAGGTGATGGGGGGATGGAGGCAGCAAACCACCATCGCATGTGTATACCTATGTAACAATCCTGCAAGATCTGCACATGTACCCCAGAATTTAAAGTAAAATTAAAAAGAAAAAAATAAGAATTTTTCTGCATATAAATCTTGTTCAAAATTTGTTAGATTTATACCCAAGTAATTTCATTTTGGTGGTCCTGTTTTAATTTGTATCACTTTAAATTTCAATTGTAATTATTTGTTGCTGATGTTGATGAAAACAAATCTACAAGATTAATTGTATATTAATCTTGTATCCTATAAAAAAAGAAGAAAAAAGTTACTCGTTCTTTTTTAATAAGTATTTTTTTAAGAAGCCAATTTAAACTATGTAAATATACCATTACTCATCAAACTTTTATATACTAGTTTTAGCACACATTGATGTTTCTTGGCTGAATTGTTACTATGATGATTGCCAATTTGTAATTTTTGTATTTCCATCTTCTCTGCAGTCATCAGTTGACATTTTGTTGCAAGTAAAAGCTTTCTCCTCCACCTATGTATTTATCAAGATCAGTATGAGTTCATAGGTTGATATCTTATTCAAGAGATTATAGTCTTTTTTGTTTTTTTTTGAGACAGACTCTAGCTCTGTCACCCAGGCTGGAATGCAGTGGCTGTAATCCCATCACTTTAGGAGGCCAAGGCAAGAGGATCACTTGAGCCCAGGAGTTTGAGACCAGCCTGGGCAACATATCAACATCTTGTTTCTACAAAAAATACAGATTAGCTTTGCGCAGTGGCAGTATCGTAGCCAATGAGGTTTATCCGAGGCGCGATTATTGCTAATTGAAAACTTTTCCCAATACCCCGCCATGACGACTTGAAATATAGTCGGCATTGGCAATTTTTGACAGTCTCTACGGAG
>CAUYQU010097773.1:0-27474 GCA_963574635.1 Cheracebus regulus | reverse complement strand
CCTGGGGTTTTTTTTTAATTGGTAAGCTATCAATTACTGCCTCAATTTCAGAATTTGTTATTGGTCTATTCAGGGATTCGACTTCTTCCTGATTTAGTCTTCTGAGGGTGTATGTGTCCAGGAATTTATCCATTTCTTCTAAATTTTCTATTTTATTTGCGTAGAGGTGTTTATAGTATTGTCTGGTGGTAATTTGTATTTCTGTGGGATCAGTGGAGATATCACCTTTATCATTTTTTATTGCGTCTATTTGATTCTTCTCTCTTTTCTTCTTTATTAGTCTGGCTAGTGGTCTATCTATTTTGTTAATCTTTTCAAAGAACCAGCTCCTGGATTCATTGATTTTTTTTTTTTTTTTAGAGTCGGAGTTTTGCTCTTGTTGCCCAGGCTAGAGTACAATGGTGTGATCTTGGCTCACCGCAACCTCCGCCTCCCAGGTTGAAGCAATTCTCCTGTCTCAGCCTCCAGAGTAGCTGGGATTACAGGCATGTGCCCACTAGGCCCAACTAATTTTGTATTTTTAGTAGAGACAGAATTTCTTTATGTTGGTCAGGCTGGCGTCGAACTCCCAACCTCAGGTGATCTGCCCACCTCGGCCTCCCGAAGTGCTAGGATTATAGGCATGAGCCACCGAGCCTGGCCTGATTCATTGATTTTTTTGAATAGTTTTTCGTGTCTATCTCCTTCAGTTTTTTTGTTTGTTTTGTTTTGTTTTGAAACAGAGTCTCGCTCTGTCGCCCAGGCTGGTGTGCAGTGGCCAATCTCAGGTTACCGCAACCTCCGCCTCCTGGGTTTTGCTTAGGATTGTCTTGACTATACGGGCGGAAGCAATTCTTCTGTCTCAGTCTCTCGAGTAGCTGGGATTCCAGGCACGTGCCACCATGCCCGGCTAATTTTTGTGTTTTTAGTAGAGATGAGGTTTCACCATATTGACCAGGCTGGTCTCAAACTCCTGACCTCATCCACCTGCCTGAGACTCCCAAAGTGCTGGGATTACAGGCATGAGCCACTGTACCAGGCCTCTCCTTCAGTCTGCTCTGATCTTAGTTATTTCTTGTCTTCTGCTAGCTTTTGACTTTGCTCTTGCTTCCCTAGTTCTTTTTTTTTTTGACAGAATCTAGCTCTGTCACCAGGCTGGAGTGCAGTGGTGTGACCTTGGCTCACTGCAACCTCCAAATCCCTGATTCAAGCAATTCTCCTGCTTCAGCCTCCCCAGTAGCTGGGGTTACAGGCACCTGCCACCGCACCCAGCTTTTAGTAGAGACAGGGTTTCACCATTTTGGCCAGGATGGTCTCGATTTCCTGACCTCGTGATCTGCCCTACTTGGCCTCCCAAAGTGCTAGGATTACAGGCGTGAGCCACCATGCCCAGTTACTTCTCTAGTTCTTTTAATTGTGATGGTAAGGTGTTGATTTTATATCTTTCCTGCTTTCTCCTGTGGGCATTTAGTGCTATAAATTTCCCTCTAAACACTGCTTTAGCTGTGTCCCAGAGATTGTGGTACCCTGTGTCTTTGTTCTCACTGGTTTCACAGAACTTATTTATTTCTGCCTTAATTTTGTTATTTAATTAGTAGTCATTCAGAAGCAGGTTGTTCAGTTTCCATGTAGTTGTGCAGTTTTGAGTGAGTTTCTTAATCCTGAGTTCTAATTTGTTTGCACTGTGGTCTGAGAGACTGTTTCTTATGATTTCTGTTCTTTTGCATTTGCTGAGGAGTGTTTTACTACCAATTATGTGGTCAATTTTAGAGTAAGTGTGATGTGGTGCTGAGAAGAATGTATATTCTATTGATCTGGGGTGGAAAGTTCTGTAGATGTCTATTAGATCTGCCTGGTCCAGAGCTGAGTTCAAGTCCTGGATATCCTTGTTAATTTTCTGTCTTGTTGATTTGTCCAATATTGACAGTGGAGTGTTAAAGTTTTCCACCTTTATTGCATGGGAGTCTAAGTCTCTTTGTAGGTCTCTTAAGAACTTGCTTTATGAATCTGGGTGCTCCTGTATTGGGTGCATATACTTTTAGGATAGTTAGCTCTTCTTGTTGTGTTGATCCCTTTAGCATTATGTAATACCCTTCTTTGTCTTTTTTGATCTTTGTTGGTTTAAAGTTTGTTTCATCAGAGACTAGGATTGCAACCTGTGCTTTTTTTTTGTTTTCCATTTGCTTGGTAAATCTTCCTCCATCCCTTTATTTTGAGCAAGCAGTCTGTCCCTTAGAAGAGCTCAAACACTGTGCTGGGAGATCTGCTGCTCTCTTCAGAGCTGGCAGGCAGGAACATCTGCTGAAGCTGCATCCATAGCTGCCCCTTCTCCCAGGTGCTCTGTCCCAGGGAGATGGTAGTTTTATCTATAAGCCCCTGACTGGGGCTGTTTCCTTTCTTTTAGACATGCCCTGCCCAGACAGGAGGAATCTAGAGAGGCAGGCTGGCTACAGTGGCTTTGCTGAGCTGCAATGTTCAGTTCAAACTTCCCAGTAGCTTTGTTTACACTGTGAGGGTAAAACAGCCTACTCGAGCCTCAGTAATGGCAGATGCCCCTCCATCCACCAAGCTCCAGCATCCCACCCAGTTTTATGCTTGAAACCCAGGGCCCTGTGGTGTAGGCATCTGAGGGAATCTCCTGGTCTGCAGATTGTAAAGACGGTGGGAAAAGTGTATCTAGGCTGGGATGCACTCGTCCTCACAGCACAGTCCCTCGTGGCTTTCCTTGGTTAGGGGATGGGGTTCCCTGACCCCTTGCACTTCCCATGTGAGGCAACACCCCACCCTGCTTTGACTCGCCCTCCATGGGCTGTCACCCACATGCATCTACTGTCTAATCAGTCCCAATGAGATGAGCCAGGTACCTCAGTTGGAAATGCAGAAATCACCGCCTTCTGTGTTGATCTTGCTAGGAGGTGCAGACCAGACCTGTTCTGATGCAGCCATCTTGCCAACCACCCCCAAAAAAGTTTAAAGTTTGAAAATGAAAGATAAAAAATTTTTAAAGAAAGGTAGAATATGGTTTATATAAGATGCCTTGGGTGTGGTCCTGCTAAATATTTAAATATGATTGAATGAATGACAGACAAACGAAAAGAAAGTCACCTTTTCAGCCTCCCTTGTACCTTGTCATGGTTTTGTGGCCTAGTTCTGGTCAATGAAATATAAGTAGGCTTCTACTAGGTTGGATTCAAGGAAAGCTATTGTTTTCCTGATGAAAAGGAGTAGACTAACACAAGCCTTTTGCTCTGTGTCCTTCTTCCTGCTGGAACACAGATGCGATGCTCAGAGGTTTGTCAGCCGTCAGGCAAGCCTGATGAAGAAAGTTTCATGCTGAGGATGGTGGATTGGAAAGGCAGGAAATGTCTGGTTCCTTGGTGGAATTAGGGAATTGTAGACTGCTTTTAGACATCTTGTTTTATAAGCAAAAGTAACTCTTTTTTTTACTATGGTCAAGTTTTCTGTTACTTACAGCCAGAAACATTCCCAAGTGACAGAACAAGAGAAGTCAATGAAAACGAAAATGAAAGTAAACAATGATCATGAACAAAAATCAGTCTCAAAGAAGTTAACAGAAGGTGTGTGTGAGACAAACAGCAAACTGGTACTTAGTTTATTTTACAAGTGCAAATAAAAGCAAACATTTTATGTCAATTAAATTAGCAAAATAAATCAAAGTACTAAAAGTAAATATTTGTTAGATATCTGCAGAGAACAATGCTTATTACTTAGTAAATTAGTTTATTCCTCTAAGGATAATCTGCTGTTACCAGGACAGTCACCTTAAGTGTGTGCTAATGGCCCTCCTGGCATGTGCCCCCTATAGCTCTGGATACAATCTGTGATCATTTCCCCACCCTCTCAGTCTGCTTTGTTGCCTCTTCCTCCTATGGCCAACCTCTAAAAGTAACAGTACCTCAGGGCTATTCTGTCTCTGGATTCACCCAGCTAGCCCTATGTCTTTAAATACTATCCCTGATGTAGTTTGGATATTTGTCCCCTCCAAATCTCATGTTGAAATGTGATCCCCATCGTTAGAGGTGGGACAAAGATGGTAAGAGATGTTTGGGTCATGGGAGTAGATTCCTCATGAATGGCTTGGTGCTCTCCCCATCTCTGTTAGTTCACAGGAGATCTGGTTGTTTAAAAGAGCCTGCCACTTCCTCCCTCTCTCTCTTGCTCCTGCTCTCCCCATGTGACATGCCTGCTGCCCCTTTGCCTTCTGCCATGATTGGAAGCTTCCTGAGGCCCTCACCAGAAGCAGATGCTGCTGCTATACTTCCCGTACAGCCTGCAGAACCATAAGCCAATTAAAACTCTTTTCTTTATTAATTACCCAGCCTCAGGTATTGACTTGAGCAATGAAAACAGACTCATACAGTCTCAAATTATAATTTTAGCCCTGACCTGAAGTTCCACACTCATATATCCAACTGCCTCCTTACCATCTTCATCCTAGCATGTCCAAACCTAATAAACTTTTTTCCCCTGAATCCTCTAATTAGTATGTGTTTGTAATATGTTTTCCCATCCTGTTTTTTTTTTTGTTTGTTTTTTTTTTTTTGAGATGGAATCTAACTCTGGCACCCAGGCTGGAGTGCAGTGGGCACTGGAGTGCAGTGGTCTGATCTTGGCTCACAGCAACTTCTGCCTCACCCTCCTGAGTAACTGGGATTAATAGGCACACGCCACCACGCCCGGCTAATTTTTGTATTTTCAGTAGAGACAGGGTTTCACCATGTTGGCCAGGCTGGTCTCGAATTCCTGACCTCGTGATCTGCCCACCTCAGCTTCCCAAAGTGCTGGGATTACAGGCATGAGCCACCGCGTCTGGCCCTGTTGTTATTCTTTTAACCAAACTTGTCTATTTAAGTGTATCTCTTGTAAACATGAATAAGCATCTCAAACCCTAACGGGTCCAAAACACTTGATTCTGCCTTTCCAAAGCTGCCCCAGACTTTCTAACTTCAAGTCAACAACACCACGGTCTACCTAGTTGCTGAAGCCTAATGTCAAAGAGTCAGCAGGGCATGGTGGCATATGCCAGTAATCCCAACTACTCAGGAGGCTGAGGCAGGAGAATCGCTTGAACCCAGGAGGTGAAGGTTGTGGTAAGCTGAGATCGTGCCATTGCACTCCAGCCTGGGCAACAAGAGCGAACTCCATCTCAAAAAAAATAAATAAATAAATACAATTCAGATTATGTATACAACCCTCTAGTGGTTTTCTGTATGGTTAGAATAAAATCCAAATCCCTATCCTTGCCCCATTTGAGCCTGGGAGGTCGAGTCTGCAGTGAGCAATAATGGTGCCACTGCACTTCAGCTTGGGCAACAGAGTGAGACCCTGTCTCAAAAAAAAAAAAGTATTTAAGTCACTGAGCACTCACTTCGCAGGCATGTCTTACATAAACCCCACAAAAATCTGATGGAATCATGTTATTGTCCTTATTTTACATGTTAGAAACTGAGACTGAAGGGGTAGGGAGCCAATCCAGAGTTAAAATTGACCTCTAACTTCATTGTACCATACTGTCTCTAAGACAAAGAGGCAGGAACACACTTTGAAACTTCCTGTTTTTAATGCTTTAATTCTACTTATTTTAGGGTGCTTATAGGTGGAAAAATCTATGAAGGCCCAGCTATAGTCATTAAGAGTAAGTTACTATTGTGACATATAGCTATAAACCATACCCCCGTCCCCAATATCCTCTCCAGTTGACAAATTAAGGGCAGTACAAAATCCAGTAAAATCTGTCATTTTTCTTTTGAGTCTCCACACTTTTAAACATACAAATCTTGTCCCTCTACATACATTTTCCCAGTTTTTCCCCCTTTTTCCTCTACATACTTTTGTACCTACTAGCCTATAGTCCATTGGGAAAGATATTTCTGTAAACCTCTAAAATAATACTTGCATTAACATACTTAATGGCTTGCACTTATTATTGAAATCTTCTGCTTGTGGATTTGAAATGCAGACCAGGGAGTGGAATTTATTTTTCTTGTCCTTGTTTTCTTTCTCTCTTCCTTGTTATTGGAAAAGATATAGAAGTACACTTTATAACTAGTGGCATTTAATTCTGTAAATTGAGTCAATTTCTTAGTAGATGATCTTGTAAAGACCCTATTTTTAAAGATCTCTCTTAAGCTATAAAACAAGGCCTAGCACTAGTCTGGGAAGCAGGAATGGTCAGTACTTTTTCAGCTCCATCACCATTTAACATTCTGAAATGATTCCATAGTAACTCAACTTCTCCTTTTAGCAATAATGATAGAAACTGTCATATAGTGCTTATGATGTGCCTGGCCCTTTCCTGAGTGCTTTGCAGATATTAGACTGTTTCATCTTTCCAACAACCCCATGCAATCATTATGCCTATTTTACAGATTGGGAAATTGAGTTATAATGTCTGAATCCATTCTTGCTGCTATAACAAAATCCCACAGACTGGGTAGCTTATAAACAAAAGAAATTTATTTCTCACAATACTGGGGGCTGGGAACTCTGAGATAAGGCAGATTAGGTGTCTAATGAGGGCTCATTTCCTGGTTCATGGTTGCTGCCTACTCATTGTATCGTCACGCGGTAGAAGAGGCAATGCAGTTCTCTGGGGTCTCTTTAGTAAGGGCACTCATTCCATACATGAGGACAGTGCTCTCATTCCTAATTACCTTTCAAAGGCCCTACCTCCATCTCCTTGGAAATTATTAATAGCTGTCCGCATATGAATTTTATGAAGACACAAACATTTAGACCACAGCATACATAGGTGAAGTGTAATTGACCAAAGTCATAAACCAGTAAGTGTAGAACTGAAATTCAGACCCAGTCAGGCTAGCTCCAGAATCCTTGCTTTCAGCCACCAGGGCAAAACCTTTATACCCTTGAGTGAGTGGGAGGTCAGTGCTGACCACTGGTGTAACCGTTGAAAACACTAAATGTACACAGTTGAAAACACTAAATAAAAGCCATTATGGCACCACAAAATCTGTTTTTAAGAGGATGGCAATACTGCATAACCGATTTCTGGTTATTGAATATTTCATAGTTCCAGAAACAACGTCATGCTCAGTAGTGGAAATGGGACTTTTCTGTCTAGGTGAGGTAACCTTGATATGTGAATTAAGTTATATGAACCTTTGATGCTATAGGAACTCCCCAAACTGATATCATACGTCAATTTCCATAATTAGATAGAACCCTAACTGTAGTACTTCAGCAACACTTACCTGACTTACCCATCCAAACAATCTAATTGTAATTTTGGAAAATATGCTTCACAATGTTGAACAAGGCACTTTACCTCCCATGGGCCTTTTTTCTTGCCTAGTAAAATAAAGCCCCAAAATAATGTTACCTCTAAGATCCTTTCCATATCTAACATTTAATGAGTTTCTGTCTTGACCTGTTAGCTTGACAGCAGGAAGCCTGAACTTTTTTTAGTCATCATTTCTAACTGCTTCAAAATCCACCAAATAAAGCAACTCCACAGCTTCCTGAATCTGCATGCTTTCAAATTACAGTCATGTTAAGTTTGGCACTTACAGTTCAAATAAAAAGCTGCCAGGTCAGCAGTGGGAGCCAGATATTAGGAAAAAGGAGTGATAAAGGAAGATCTGTTCTTTTCTTTGTTGTACACCTGACCTGCCAGTCTGGGGACACTTGGCCAAATTTACAGTTGGTAGAATCTGGTGTCATTTGGGGCCTTGTGCCAAGTTTCTTTCTTTCTTTTTTTGAGATGGAGTCTCGCTCTGTCTCCCAGGCTAGAGTGCAGTGGTGTGATCTCGCCTCACTGCAACCTCTGCCTCCTGGGTTCAAGCAATTCTCCTGCCTCAGCCTCCTGAGTAGCTGGGACTACAGGTGTGTGCCACCATGCCCAGCTAATTTTTTGTATTTTTAGTAGAGACTGGGTTTCACTGTGTTAGCCAGGATGGTCTCGATCTCCTGACCTCATGATCTGCCTGCCTCAGCCTCTCAAAGTGCTGTGATTACAGGGTAAGCCACTGCTCCCAGTGGGCAAGTTTCTTAACCTCTCTATGCCTTCATTCCTCAAGTGTAAAGTAGTCTGCCTCACAGGTTGTGGCAGAAAAATGAGTTCATATATGTAAGGCTATAGAAGACTGCCCTGCACATAGTAAGTACTATACAATGTTGTTTTGTTGTTATTTTCTGTATTAAGACAAAGAAAGTGAGAACCAGGAGAAAGCAAACCCTATGAGTTTGAATGGGCGTGTCAAAAGAGCTCAGGTGATGGTCCACTAAATGCATCCACCAAGTCAACTTTAATGCCAGACCAACATGAAACTAATGCCCTCATATTTTGAAAATGACCCCATTTCAATTCTTCCATTTAGACACATGTTGAAATTTCAGGCTCCCAAGCCAAGATAGGACTTCCTTACTTTTCCTCCAATTATAAAATAAACTGACCACCAATTGAAAAAGGGGTGCCTCAGGTAAGGCCTGGTCTGTCTATCCTCCTAAAATCTCCCTTTCTCTTTAAGGACCAATCAATAATAGGAGCAAACATTTACACAGGCAGAGGTTAAGTAACTTCCCAAGGTCACAGATGTAAGTGGTGGAGCCAGGATTCAAACCCGGGCAGTCTTGCTCCAGAGCTTGTGCTTGTGTGCTAGTAACCATGACATCTTGAGCCAACAACAGACTAAATTCAGCATGTGCGTATGTGTGTATGTTTGAAGAAGAAGAGAACAAAAGTACGACCTAAATGATTGGAGAGGAATGCCTGCTGGATGGTTGAAAAGGATCCTCACAGTGTGCAGAACTTGTCACTTGACTCCGCATGAGTCTGAGCACAGACCTCCCTATACCTTTCCCTCGGAAAGAAGCTACAGAACATGATCAGAGAAGGCCTCTACTAGCAGAGAAAATGAGAATCACCATCCTCATACCCTGGCTGGCCGTGGCAGACACACAGAGAGCAGGGTCTGTTAGCTTGGGAAGAGAAACCAGGCAGGAGGCAAACGGGACGTGGAGAACACAACGCGAAGCAAGTCAACTGCCGGCAGTAGCTTGGAGGAAAGAGTAGCTTGGCGGAAACAGCAGGACGCAGCCCAGACAAGCGCCGCTATCAGAGCCAAGGGGCAGAATCACAATCAGCGGGTGTGTGAACCTCACTCAGTGGTCCTGGCGGCTGCTGCCGGAGGGCTGCAGAGAAAGGCTTACGGCATCGGCCAGCAGCCCTGCTGAGACATTGGACTCCCAGAAAGTAGTGAGAAGAGTAAGATGTAGGAGAAAGGACTCTGGCTGAGGATCTGGAGACTTAGATTCCAGTCTGAGCTGCCTGCGGCCCTCGTCCCCACCCTAGGTCCACGTGTCCGCTGTGAGCACATCAAACTGGAAATTGTGTGGTAGATGACTTGGAGAGTTGAAGCTTGGAGCTTGGTGAATTAGTTAAGAGACTTGGGCAATCATCTGTGTGAGATGAAGTAAGTATCCAGACTAGAGGGTGGCGGCGCCTTACTGCACAGCAATCCAGGGTTTTCTCCCCACAAGGTGGAGGCCAGTTCTGAGTTTGCCCCACAGATTTGAAGGCATGACCTACCCCACCCTCCTTCGAAATTATTTTCCCTTCATGTTAAAGATTAGTTGAGTCCTGAAATTTTATATTGATAGGTCAGCCTCACTGCAAAATGCAAATTAAGATAACTGTATGTACTATCATAATAATTAAGAACAGCAATAAAAGTAATTGTTATAAAACAGAGTTTTGGAAATAAGAAGCCCACTCTTCCAGTGCCAAGGAAAGGATGAGTTGGTACTTTTTTGTTGTTTTGACCACAGGTGGCAAACCATGCCCAGCTTTTTTTTTTTTTTTTTTTTTTTAATAGAGACAGTGTCTCATTATGTTGCCCAGGCTGGTCTTGAACTTCTGGCCTCAAGTGATCCTTCTGCCTCAGCCTTCCAAAGCACTAGGATTACAGGCCTGAGCCACCACGCTGGCAGTACATTTTCTTGAAGGCAACCCAAATACAGAATAACAGCCATAAAAATGACTACCTGGCCGGGCTCAGTGGCTCATGCCTGTAATCCCAGCACTTTGGGAGGCCAAGGCACATGGATCACTTGAGGTCAGGAGTTCGAGACCAGTTTGGGCAACATGGCAAAATCCCATCTCTACTAAAAAAGCAAAAATTAGCCGGATATGGTGGTGGGCGACTGTAATCCCAGCTACTCAGGAGAATGGGGGAGGAGACTAGCTTGAACTTGGGAGGTGGAGATTATAGTGAGCTGAGATTGTGCCACTGCACTACAGCATGGGTGGCAGAATGAGACTTCATCTCAAAAAAAAAAAAAAAAAAAAAAAAAAACTATAACCTTCACCACAGTGGTATTCTTAGAATTCTATTTTGAGAAAATAATTTTAAATGAAAAATATTTTACCAGATATTTATGGCAATGTTATCTGTAATAACTCCAAACTGGAAACACCCAAAATAAATCCACTAACATGGAAACGGCAAAGAATACAATGGCTCCCATGAGAAATACTCAATGACAAAGGGTTTTTAAAATATTGTAAAGAGAAAAAAAGCATAAGAGAATGTTATACACACACAGAAGACTGGAGAAGGGACTTCGAGGCTGTAAAGTTGAGTAAGAGCGGATGCGGGGTTGGGGAGGAGGGTAGATACAGTTCCACTTGGAAGGTGTGCTAGGATCAGCGCTGATGACGATCGTCCACCTAAACTCAAACTGAGAACCAAAAACCTTGGGATGCTGTGGTCATAAGCAATTTGTTAGTTTACGTCTTTTTCTATCAAATGATTTTGAATTTTCAATGGAAAGTGGGGGAATCTTGTGTGTGGTTTAATGGGATACAAACTGGAAGACTGTAGAGTGGGTCATCAGAAAGAAGTGACAGGTTGGGGCTGTGACCCAAATGGGAAGGGGGTCAATGACTGAACTCTTCTCACTAAAGGCATCTGTGGAGCAGGAAACTGGTACACAGGTCACTGGCTCAAAAGGAACAGGGTTCTGAAGAGGAAATGGCTAAGACAGTCTTTCTAGCTGTCAGAGGAAGTTGATGTAATGAAGACAGGACTCTGGAAAAACGTTACTCAAATATTAAGGCCAAATACTTCTCATTACCTCTGAAGAAGAAGCCCAAATGGTATATGAGAACAAAAGGATACAAGGTCAGGAGGATTCAATGAAATGTGTGTGGAAGCACATTGCCAACTGAGAAATGCTTTATAAATCCTTGCTCTGAAAACTAGGGTTTCCCTCTACAAAAGGACTGCAGAGTTAACCAGAGTAACCATACTCTAAATCTAGAGTATGATTTGGAGTAAACTCATACTCTAAATCAGTCAATGATTTTACAAATTCTTATAGTTCTAATTTTGAACAAGTGATGGTAAAATCATGATCATCTTCCCATCTGAAGCTATCATATTACCTTGACTATTAAACCAGATTGACTTTTTAGTAGATTTTTGGTGATATTAAACCAGCCATAATTAAATTGATCATGTTGTGAATTAGTGAAATATTATAAAAATACCAAATCAACCATGATTGGCTCAGTACTTTCATAGTCTGAATAGATCACTGATTCATTGATTGATTCATTCATTCATTCAGGATAATCATGAGAGAAGTACTGAGTCTATGTAAGTAACGTTAAAGTGGGAAGCCATTAGAAAAGTACAGAACACTATAAACTTCAAGAAAAGAGAAACCAGTGGGAGGCAGAGGCAGGTGGATCACTTGAGGCCAGGAGTTCAAGACCAGCCTTGCCAACATGGTGAAACTCCAGCTCTATTAAAAATACAAAAGATTAGCTGGGCATGGTGGTGCACACCTGTAGTCCCAGCTACTCAACAGGCTGAGACAGGAGAATTGCTTTAACTCCAGAGGCAGAGGTTGCAGTGAGCAGAGATCGTGCCACTGCACTCCACAGCGAGACTGTCTCAAAAAAGAAAAAAAAAAAAGAGAGAGAGAGAATCCAGGCACCGCGGTTCACACCTACAGTTTCAGCACTTTGGGAGGCTGAGGCGGTAGGATCACTTGAGCCATGAGTTCAAGACCAGCCTAGGCAATGTAGCGAGACCCTATCTCTACAATAAATAAAAATATTAGTTGAGCATGGTATCCGTGCCCCTGTGGTCCCAAGTACTTGGAAGGCTGGGACAGGAAGATCACTTGAGCCCAGGAAGTTGAGGCTGCAGTGAACTGTGATTGCATCACTGCACTTCAGGCTGGGCTACAGAGCAAGATCCTGTCTCAAAAAAAGAAAAAAAAAAAGAAAGAGAGATGAAAGCAAGACTACATTATATAAATCATCCTTTCTGCTGACCTCAATGTGCCAATCACTTAGAGCTTTTCAAAGAACAACATTCAGTCTTTCTTGCCTAGGCTCAGCATTTGGCTTCATGAAGCCTGCTGAATTCTGCTACCTTCATGCTTGCACTTACACGCACTTACATGTTTCCTTAATGTTCGGCTCACCAGAGCCAAGAGTCCGTTTTTACCTCAAGCCTCAGGGATATCAGATTTCAACTCACGTTGTTTGACTCTTGTATACATCCCTTCGTGCCTTATTAAAATGAACACTTTCCATTTGACTTTCTGCTTGCCACCAGTGGGTCTAGGGTTTTCTTTCTCTAATGTTGTTAAACATCCCCTGTAACATGAAGCCCAGATACATGAGAGTAGAGAGCAACACTTCTAGCTGAGAAAAGTAGTGATCTCGACGAGATACCAATTTATCCATGTGATAAATGTACTGTTTCATTTTTGATGGCTTTAATTTAGCATTTATCCCTGGGGCTAGGTTTTGTGTTGCCTTTATAAATACACTCTCTCACACAATACAAAGAACCTAGTTCTTTTTAGGCATGTCTCCAGCTGTGAGTTTAGCAAGGCTTCCTGCTAATGGGGAGACGGACAGAATTACAGCTCCAGACATTCCACTGCCACTGATCCAGAACATGTGTTATCATATCGAACACTGTAAATTGATTCCAAATCCCTGCCAACAGGGCACAGTCTGCATTCCAAATAGCCAAGGCTCTGGGACCATGAATTGTAAAATAGAATTTGCCATGCTCCCCCCTTTAATTTGGTGTAAGCATGAATAAGTTTGTTAAAAACATTTTGCTTCTTTAGAATTTCTTTTTCTGGAAAACAGCTATACCTTAGTGACAATGGTCTACCTAAAGTTCCCCAGTCTCCTCAATTATTCATTGGTGAAGGTTCGTGATCAGGAAATAGGGCAAGATGAAGGGCGCTCACATTTAAGATAATAAAGTGACTCTCGTTCTACTGCTAAGAGATGTAAACAGTCTGACTATGGTAGTCTCATGGGAGTAAAAATCTAGGATGTCAAATGCTACATAAACAGTTGCAAGATCTCTGCAATTACTCTAACAAATGAACTCCTAGCACAGAACACAGATAAGGAACGATATATTTTCAGCTCTGCGCCATTCCATATTGGAGACCGGAGTTTACCATCAGTGCATTCTTTTTTTTAAGAGACAAGGTTTTGTTTTTTGCCCAGGCTGGAGTGCAGTGGCACAGCCATGGCTCACTGCAGCTTCAAATTTCTGACCTCAAACAATCCTCCAGCCTCAGCCTCTCAAGCAGCTGGAAATGCAGGTTTGTGCCACCACACCTGGCTAAATTTTTTTGGTAAAGGCCAGGTCTCACTATGTTGCCCAGGCTGGTCTTGAACTGTTGGCCTGAAGCAGTCCTCCTGCCTTGGCTTCCCTAAGTGTTGGGATTACAGGCATGAGCTACCGTGCCCCGCCTATCAGTTTATTCTTTCCTTGAAGTAAGTGTGTAGATTAACAGAGCAACGTGGTTAAAACTTGTCTTCATGTTTGTGACTTTTGAGAACTGGAGGTGGAAAGGGGGAGGAGAGGGGCAAAATGTCACTAGCAACCTGGCATCGAGAATATCTTAAAGACAAGCAGCAGGTTGATGGAATCTGCTCAGAGGTCCTTGGTTCCACAGTGTCTGAGGAGCCCCAATTTGGTGACCGTGGTGATACTATTTCATTCCAATAATGTCAACCCACAAAGTCTCTATTGTTTCTTTACATGGTGAACATTTAGCTCATTCCTTTAAAAACACTAATTAATCATTTTAAATGGACAGAAAAATTATATATATTTATTATGTACAACATGTTTTGCAATATATATACATTGTGGAATGGCTAAATGGAGGGAATTAACACAGATGTCACCACATATACTTATCTTTTGTAGTGAGAACACTTAAACTCAGCTGTTTTTGAGAATACAAAGCCCATTCCTTTTGATCCAACTCTTCCTCATTAATCCTAAGAAATAGCTACATATGCACACATAGGAACATGGAGGTAATTAATACTTTATGATAAATGGGCTAAAGCCAGGAGGTAAATTGCCAGAGCAAGTACTCAAAATTTATAGAAGAGGGTTCTGCATATTTTCAAATTAAATCTCCTTACATATGTAAGAGTGCTAGTGTGATGGTGGCTTGGTCTGGTTTTCCCCAAATTTATTAGCTAGTGTTAGCTAGTAAATAAATACAATCTGGCTAATAGAATCATTACCCCCAAACTATTTTGAAGGCGGTCTGGGAAATCAGAGTCATGATTCCACTAGCGTTCTTGAGGCCTGGCTTCCAGGATCAGCTTATGGTCAACCAGTCGACTAACTTCAGGCAGGCCACTGACGTTCTCCAGGTCTTCAGTTATTTGATAGAAAAGATGGAGATGTTGAAACATGTGGACTGGTCTGAAGGTAGTGAGTTATCTCGATTGTTCACAGTCAGTTACAGACCAAACTCCTTGTTCTATTCTTTCCCCCTTTCACACCACTGCACTGGACTATTAAAAAAAAAAAAAAAAAAAAAAACCTAAAAAATAAAAAGAAGAAACATGTTAATGTATATTTCTATTTTGATCTCTTTGATCTTGCTAATTTAAAAGCTTTAGGGAATGAAAATAATAATATTTGAAGAAGTATATACTAGCAAAATTAAGGAACTCTAACCTTATTTCATATATATATATATATATTTTTTTTTTTTTTTTGAGACAGGATCTTGCTTTGTCACCCAAGTTGGAGTGCAGTGGTGTGATCTCGGCTCACTGCAACCTCTGCCTCCCAGATTCAAGTGATTCTCCTGCCTCAACCTCCTGAGTAGGTGTGATTACAGGCATGTGCCATGTGCCACCAGGCCAGGCTAATTTTTGTATTTTTAGTAGAGATGGGGTTTTGCCATATTGGTCAGGCTGGTCTCGAACTCCTGACCTCATGTTCTGCCTGCCTCGGCCTCCCAAAGTGCTGGGATTACAAGTGTGAGCCACTACACCCGACCTATTCTATAATTTTTTAAAGGCATAACTATATCCTTTTTAAAGTGTTAATACATAAGGTTTAATAGGAAAGAACAATTCAAATCTTTTTTTTTTTTTTTTAAGGTAGAGTTTCACCCTTGTCTCCCAGCCTAGAGTGGAACGGCACGGTCTCGGCTCACTGCAACCTCCACCTCCCAGGTTCAAGCAACCCTTCTGCCTCAGCCTCCCAAGTAGTTGGAATTACAAGCACCTGCCATCATGCCTGGCTAATGGTTTTTTTTGTATTTTTAGTACAGACTGGCTTTTGTCATGTTGGCCAGGCTGGTCTTGAACTCCTGACCTCAGGTGATCCACCCACCTCAGCCTCCCAAAGTGCTGGGGTTACAGGAGTGAGTCACTGTGCCTGGCCCAATTCAAGTCTTTTAAAGTATGATAGGTGTTTTCATTTCCTGAAAAGTCAAATTATGAGCAATGGCTGTAACACTAGGTTTAAATGATATAATTGTATAGCAAAAAAGTGGATTCTTCTTAACTATCAAGAAGTAAGTCTCTATGTTAAAAGGGCCTGTTCTCTTACATTTATTTCTATTTATTTTAGTAGAATAGATATTATGGTCAGCATTTGACTGTAAAGGCCAACTGGACTCATAGACCTGAGTCCCAAGCCAGAACGCTGAAACTCTCTGGAAGCAAAGAGGTCTGCTCTATCTGGTTGTGGGGTGAGAGTATTTTCACAACCCTTTTTAGGAAGGCTGGAGAAATTTCTCCCACATAACTTCAAGGAGGAGGTACGTTCTTGTAGTATAAGTTGCAGGCAAGGACAGATACAATTTATTTATTTATTTAGCCAGAGTCATACTCTGTTGCCCAGGTTTGGGTGCAGTGGCACAATCTTGGCTCACTACAACCTCTGCCTACTGGGTTCAAGCAATTCTCCTGCCTTAGCCTCCTGAGTAGCTGTGATTACAGGCATGCACCACTCTGCCCAGCTAATTTTTGTATTTTTGGTAGAGACAGGGTTTTACCATGTTGCCCAGGCTGGTCTTGAACTCCCGACCTCAGATGATCAGCCCACCTTGGCCTCCCAAAGTGCTGGGATTACAGGCATGAGCCACGTCACCCAGCCTGGACAGATATAATTTAAGGAGACCAAAGTAGGCCTCATTAAAAAGATGACATGTGGGCAGGAGTTAACTTTGCAGCTATCTGTGGGAAGATCACTCCAGGTGGAGCACAGCCGAGGCTTTATGGCAGGAGAGTGCCTTGTAAGAGGCCAGTGTGGCTAGAGTAGGATGAGGCAGAGAGTACAGAAGATGAGATGACAGAGGAATGGATAGAGAGACCTCAGTGCCTCAGAGGCCATACAGATAATTTGACTTTTACTCTCCAGTAAGATGGGGTTTTGTGGAAAGGTTTTTTTGAGATTGAGTCTCGCTTTGTTGCCCAGTCTGGAGTGAAGTGGTGCAATCTCGGCTCACTGCAACCTCTGCCTCCTGGGTTCAAGCAATTCTTCTGCCTCAGCCTCCCAAGTAGCTGGGATTACAGGCACGTGGCACCATGCCTGGCTAATTTTTGTATTTTTAGTAGAGATGGGGTTTCATCATGTTGGCCAGGCTGGCCTCGAGCTCCTGACCTCAGGTGATCCATCCGCCTCGGCCTCCCAAAGTGCTAGGATTACAGGTGTGAGCCACCATGCCCAGCCTCATGGAAAGGTTTTAAGGCAACTGATACCATCTGATACACATTTCGTCGGGATCCCTCTGGCTGCAATGTTGCAAGTAGATATATGAGTGGAAGGACAAAACAAGGAGATCAGTTTGAAGCCTAATGTAGCAATTCCAGGCTAGAAATGGTAGCAACTTGGACCAGATATTAGCAGTGAAGGGGCTAAGAGATAGTCAGATTCCAGATATATTTTAAAAGTACAGTTGGCTGGGCGCGGTGGCTCACACCTATAATCTCAGCACTTTGGGAGGCCGAGACAGACAGATCACCTGAGGTCAGGAGTTCAAGACCAGCTTGACCAACATACAGAAACCCCGTCTCTACTAAAAACACAAAATTAGCCGGGTGTGGTGGTGCATGCCTGTAATCCCAGCTACTCGGGAGGCTGGGGCGGGAGAATTGCTTGAACCCAGGAGGCAGAGGTTGCAGTGAGCCAAGATTGTGCCATTGCACTTCAGCCTGGGCAACAAGAGTGAAACTTGGTCTCAATAAATAAATAAATAAATTTTAAAAAGTGCAGTCAATAAGATTTTTGACATAGATCAGATATGGGACGTGAAGGGGAGAAAAAGGAGCCAAAAATGAGGCAAGGATTTTTGGCCTGAGCAACTGTTAAAGAGTAGAGTTGCCGGCTAGGCGCGGTAGCTCATGCCTGTAATCCCAGCACTTTGGGAAGCCAAGGTAGGCGGATCACAAGGTCACAAGTTCAAGACTCAGCCTGACCAATATGGTGAAACCCCATCTCTACTAAAAATACAAAAAACTAGCTGGGCCTTGTGAGGCGCACCTGTAATTCCAGCTACTCAGGAGGCTGAGACGGGACAATCACTTGAACCTGGGAGGCGGAGGTTACAGTGAGCCAAGACTGTGCCACTGCACTCCAGCCTGGGTGAGAGAGGGAGACTCTGTCTCAAAAAAAAAAAAAAAAAAAAAAAAATCACAGTTGCCATCAACTGAAATGGTTATAAAACAAAATCTCCAGCTTACCGACAAATCTGTATTTATGTTTGTTTTAAAAACTGATTAATTCACTAAAATCTCCACTGTATGTTTCCAATTATCATTCCAATTTGTATGCAAGCTTGTTCTTTTGTGCCCACATAATTGTCCCTGCCTGTAATAATCCACCTCCCCTTCTCTCTCTGCCCATCGAATCTTGCCCATCACTAACGAGTTCATTCAAGCTCCACATCCTCCAGGAAGCCAACTCTGACCTTCTCCCAGGAGACTTCTTCTGCTATTGTCTTTAATATGTTGTTTATAATGATTTATTTTAGTCAAAGAATATTAGTCATGAGACATTTGAGTTTGATCCTTCAATAACTATTTTTCTGTAAGTTCTTACATTCTTCAATTTCTCATTCTTTTACTTATCTTTTTCACCAAGACTTCACTCAAAACTTGTTACCCCAACCTGAAGGCTCGTGTCGTCCTTTCAAGCCCCATCTCATTCACCTGGCCTGTGGTTTCCCTCCAGTGGTCACCACCAGAAAATGCTTCAACCACTTGCCATCACAAAGTCTTCAGATATTTCAAGACAGTGAATAAGAAAACGGATGTTGAGGCCGGGCGCCATGGCTCACGCCTGTAATCCCAGCACTTTGGGAGGCTGAGGCGGCCATATCACGAGGTTAGGCGTTTGAGGTCAGCCTGGCCAACATAGTGAAACATCGTCTCTATTAAAAATACAAAAATTAGCTGGGCATGGTGGTGGGCGCCTGTAGTCCCAGCTACTCAGGAGGCTGAGGCAGGAGAATCACTTGAACCAGGAGGCAGAGGTTGCGATGAGCCGACATCGAGTCATTTGCACTCCAGTCTGGGCAACAGAGCAAAACACCGTCGCAAAAAAAAACAAAAAAAATGTTGAAAGCCCCATTGTGTTGATGCTCTGACTCAAGCTTCTCTGTCTGTGCTGGGCTGGCTCCTGAATCTGGGGATTCATGTGCAGACATTTCAAGAGCGGTCAACAGGCTCCTGGATGAGCTGACTCCACCACAGGCCTTGCATTGCCTAAAGCTACACAGTTGTCAACTCCCAGACAAGCACTCCAGAATCTCAGAGTGCCAGCTCACCTCTTACAGTGCCAGAAGTTAAAGAATTTCTGGGGGGGGAAAAATGGGCATTTCCACTTACTAGGATCTGTTGTTGGTTTTTAGATAATTTCTATAAAAGGGAGAAAGACATTGAACTTTAAAAAAGAGGGAAGAGAATCTCCGTTTCCCCTGGGCTCCACTGTTTCTCTTCTCTCTCGGTGTGATCTCCCTGGGTGCAGCCCAAGCTGTATCTCCAAACCCAGCCTGTCCTCCAGGCTACCGGCTGCATATGCAATGCTCTCCCGGAAAGTGCAGGCTTCTCAAACTCAAAGTATTCAAAATTGAATTAATCCTCTCTCCTTCCTTCCCCCTGCTAGCTTCTTTTCTTACATGCTCGAATGCTCAATCCAAACTAGAAACTTGATGGACTCTTCAACTCCTTCTGTTCTCTGAATCCTAAGATTGCTACTCTGAATTTTCTCTCAAATGTCTGTCCCTCCACTTCCCACTCACAAAAGGATTGTTGCCTCTAACCTCCCGTCACTCCTATCTTTCTCAATATTGCTGCCAGTAGTCCCTCAAAAACAGATTTGACCTAATTAATTTTCTGCTTTAAAACTGTGAATGGATACCTGTTGCAGAATGAAGTCCAAATTCTTTTTTTTTTTTTTTGAGACAGAGTCTCATTCTGTCGCCCAGGCTGAAGTGCAGTGGTGCGATCTCAGCTCATTGCAACCTCTGCCTCCTGGGTTCAAGCAATTATCCTCCCTCAGCCTCCCAAGTAGCTGGGATTACAGGTGCCTGCCACCACGCCCAGCTACTTTTTGTACTTGAGATAGAGTTTCATCATGTTAGCCAGGATGGTCTCGATCTCTTAACCTCATGATCCACCTGCCTTGGCCTCCCAAAGTGTTGGGATTACAGACGTGAGCCACCGCACCCTGGCCAAAGTCCAAATTCTTAGCCTACAAGGGCCTTCACACTGATCCTTGGCCACACTTCTAGCATTCCTCTATTCCAATCCCTATCCCCTAGTCACCCAAACTCTAGAAATGAATTGTGTTCTGAACAACCCCACTGAATTTCCCAGCTCCATGATTTTTCTATGCTGTTCTCTCTCCACATGTGATACCTTATCCTTTCTTTCCTATGCATTTCTACTCATCTTTCAAGACAAAAGATGTCAACGCTTTCAAAAATAATTACAGCCAGGCACAGTGGCTCACGCCTATAGTCCCAGATACTTGGGAGGCTAAGGTGGGAGGATCACTTGAGCCCAAGAGTTCAAGGCCAGCCTGGGCAACATAGGGAAACCATGTTTCTAAAAATAAATAAATAACTAATACATTTTAAAATAGCAATTATAGCAATGATTACACCATGCCATAGTTTAATCTACCCTAAACCATGGAACAAGCAATCTCTGCCCTCAAGGAGTAGCATAGTAATAAAGCTGGATTTATAAAAGATTTTATTTATTTATTTATTTATTTATTATTTTTTGAGACAGGGTCTTGCTCTGTCTCCCAGGCAGGAGTGCGATCTTGGTTCACTGCAACCTCTGCCCCCTGGGTTCAAGCAATACTCCTGCCTCAGCCTCCATAGTAGCTGGGATTATAGGCATGCACTACCACACCCAGCTAACTTCTGTATTTTTAGTAGAGATAGGGTTTTGTCATATTGGCCAGACTGGTCTTGAACTCATGACCTCAGGTGACCTGCCCACCTCAGCCTCCCAAAGTGCTGTGATTACTGGCACGAGCCACCATCCCAGCAAAAAGATTTTATAATCACACAAGAACAAGACGGCAAGTGCTGTGAGGCTCAGTCCTTTCTGTTTGGTGAAGCCTTCTGCAGCTTTCTCAAGCAGAGTGGATGACCTTCTCTTCTATATGCTCTCAAAGTGGACTTGGTTACTTCTTGTCTCTATTCCCCCAGGCAGAGTTGGCCACCCTCTCCTCCGTGTTCCCCTCAGGGAGACTTGGTCACCGTTTTTCCATCTCACTGGCTTTGTATCCCCAGCCCCTGGTACATCCTAGGTGTTTGCTGCATGTTTCAGATCCAGGTAGCACTCCTCAGGATCACTGAGCTCAGAGTCTACCTACTTTCCTCCACTGGACTCAGCCTAAATGGCAATGAGCACCAGGACCAGCAGCAGCAGCAATCACCTCCTAAAGTCCTCCAGAAGTCTAGACTAAACTTTACTGCTCTAGTAAACTTCCTTTTTTTTTTTTTTTGAGACAGAATCTTGCTCTGTCTCCCAGTCTGGAGTGCAATGGAGCCATCTCGGCTCACTGCAACCTCTGCCTCCAGAGTTCAAGCAATTCTCCTGCCTCAGCCTCCTGAGTAGCTGGGATTACAGGTTGCATCACCACACCTGGCTACTTTTTTTTGCATTTTTAGTAGAGATGGGGTTTCACCATGTTGGCCAGGCTGGTCTCGAACTCCTAACCTCAGGGGATCCGCCCACCTCAGCTTCCCAAAGTGCTGAGATTACGGGCATGAGCCACTGTGCCCAGCCTGCTCTAGTAAACTTTCTAAAATGTTTGTATTATGACTTTTCCCCTAATGAATGTACAATGGCTTCCCACAGACTATACCAGGAATAAAACTGGGATACCAAGTCACTGACTCTTCTATTTCCAGCCTGACATTAGAGAGTGAACAGTGTCCAGATTTGTCACAGAAGGATCCTAATATATTCCATCAATTAGATTCATTTAGGCTAATGAAATTTTGAAAACACAGATGTTCCCTGGGAGAATGAATCCTATAAGTCATTCAGACTTACTCTCTCTCTCTATATATATATATTTGAGATGGAGTCTTGCTCTGTTGCCCAGGCTGGAATGCAGTGTCACGATCTCGGCTCACTGCAACCTCTCTCTTCCAGGTTTAAGCAATTATTCTCTCTCAGCCTCCCAAGTAGCTGGGACTAACAAGCATTTGCCATCATGCCTAGCTATTTTTTTTTTTTTTTTTTTTTTTTTTAGTAGAGATGGGGTTGCACCACATTGGCCTGGGTCGTCTCAAACTGCTGACCTCATAATCCACCCACTTTGGCCTCCCAATGTTCTGGGATTACAGGTGTGAGCTACCTCGACTGTCCCAGATTTACAGTATTTTAATCAAGTAATTGGAGACATGTATTGATCACTAAGTACCAGATAACTAAGGCTTAAATATGCACATAACAAGGCAATCAGACAGTTTTCCAACTCTGAGAAACTGAAAATTTACTTGAAGTGTGTTTTTAAAAGGGATAGTTTGGGGACAAAGTGTAGTTTGGAGGAAGACAGATTCGGTTTGGTGTGGGAGAGCCATGGGGCATCAGGGAGACGGGAGACGGATCAGTGAGGATGGCATCCACGAGAGGTGACAGGCATGCAAAAAAGCCTACAAAAGAGAGGGGCAAAAGAGAATTCTTTTTTCTTGCTTCTTTTTTTGTTGTTGTTGAGGATTCTGATATGAGCCTTTGTAAATCATTTAGGGTTGTCACAGCCAGGATGATATGGTCAAATTCAAACCTATTCAAGCTTTCATTTTCTTGCCCACCTGGCCCACATTCTCGCATTAGGTCAAAAGTTACTCTCACTCTAACTTGCTTCCCCTTTTGGATTATTCTGCTTACCAGGGGCTGTTATGTCTCTAACACCTGTCCACCTCCCACCCTTTTTTTTTATTGAGATGGAGTTTTGCTCTTGTTGCCCAGAATGGAGTGCTGCAGTGGCACCAGCTCGGCTCATAGCAACCTCCACCTCCTGAATTCAAGTGATTCTCCTGCCTCGGCGTCTTGAGTAGCTGGGATTACAGGCAAGTGCCAGCAAGCCAGGCTGATTTTTTGTATTTTTAGTAGAGATGGGGTTTCATCATGTTGGCCAGGCTGGTCTCGAACTCCTGACCACAGGTGATCCGCCCACCTCAGCCTCCCAAAGCGCTGGAATTACAGGCATGAGCCACCGCACCCGGCCATCCCCGACTCATTTATTCAGTCTACAAATATTCATCAAGGATCGTGCTGGGAGGGGCACAAGTAAGCATTAAGATTGTCTTGACGCGCACCTCATTCGCAGGGTACTTGGGTGCCTTTTCCTCCATTTAGCCTCCATTGAGAGTTTGGACATTTTCTGAATAAGCAAATCAGCTGCCTGACTCGAGGTATGACAATGGGTCAGGGTATTTGAAATCAGGTCTGCTCCAGAAGATGTAGTTTAACATCTCCATTTTTTACCGTACTGTCATACTGTTTCAACTACAAGGAATTGAAGAAAGAAGTGCTTTTCTTCATCTGTGTGGCTGTTTTTAAGATGAGACCAGCCTGGGCACAGTGGCTCATGCCTGTAATCCCAGCACTTTGGGAGGTCAAGGTGCGAGAATCACTTGAGCCCAGGAGTTCAAGATCAGCCTGGATATAGTGAAACCTCATTTTTACAAAAAAAGAAAAAATTAGCCAGCCATGGTGGCATGTGCCTGTAGTCCCAGCTACTCAGGAGTCTGAGGTGGGAGGATCACTTGAATCCAGGCAGTGAGCCAAGGTCATGCCACTGCACTCCGCCCTGGGCACTGGGTGGCAGAGCAAGACCCTGTCTCCAAAAAAAAGAAAAAAAAAAAGAGAGACCAGCCAGACCAAGTAGCAGTGGGACTGACGGTGAGAAAATCACAGCAGGGGAGCAGGTGACAGCCAGCAAGCCCACTGGGACAGAGCTCCTGCTCACACCAACCACCAACGATTCTTCTCCGGAAACCTATTCTGGCAAACCCTTGGTGAGTTTTTGTTTTATTTTAAGCAGAGTTTACAGACACTACTACTAGACTTTTAAATTAACAGGATATAAATAACTGTGGGCAGGGTTCAGAGAACCATCGTGAGAACCTTCATGACTGAAGTGTGGGCACAGGTATCTATTAATAGACAATGAAACTGAAATCACTTAGTTTGAGTGAGAGAAAGTTTAATATCTACTTAATAGGGATCTTTAGTGAATAAAAAGTCACAGACAAGCAATAAACCAGTGAGAAAGACATAGTTCTTGATACACTCCACTTTAGAATCCCTTTTTTGAAAAACTAGAGACAGGGTTTTGCCATGTTGCCCAAGCTGATCGGGCACTCCTGGCCTCAAGGAATCTGCCTGCCTTGGCCTCCCAAAGTGCTAGGATTACAGGCATGCACCTCTGTTTCTGGCCTAGAATCCTGATTTTTAAAAAGAGATAATAGAATTACTCCTAATTTTGTCAAAACAAAGTTGAGAAATGAAGGGTTCCTAAATACCATCTGCTGGATATGACATATACAAAAAGCGAGAAGGAAACTGCACTGAGAGCAGGAAGAGATTTTTTAAATACTCCTAAAGTGTACTTAATACCACTCAGCTGTACACCTAAAAATGATCAAAGTGGTAAATTTAAGTTTGTTTATTATAACCACAAAAAAGTACCCATAAAAGAAAGAGCTAACACATTTCCGATTGCTAAATAATGTGACTTTTAGAAAAATTCATATTTCACAGCACTCAAAATATATGAAGCCACATGCTTTTCTAAGACTTGTGATTTTTTGTTTTCCTGAAAAAGCAAAGGGCTCTGAAAAGGAGCCATGGAAACCGTTTGAAGATAGACTTGAAGTCAGATGCAGAATGATAGACGTAGAATGGATAATCAATACGTCATCTTCTTGTAGAATTTTATTCAAGATTGGGGAGCAGTAAACTAGCAAATGTAGTTGGGCAAGACAGTGTTTTTTTTTTTTTTTTTTTTTTGAGATGGAGTTTTGCTCTTGTTGGCCAGGCTGGAGTGCAGTGGCGTGATCTCGGCTCACCACAACTTCTGCCTCCTGGATTCAAGCGATTCTCCTGCCTCAGACTCATGAGTAGCTGGGATTACATGTGCCCACCACCATGCCCGGCTAATTTTATATTTTTAGTAGAGACAGGCATTCTCCCTGTTGGTCAGACTGGGCTAGAACTCCTGACCTCAGGTGATCTGCCCACCTTGGCCTCCCAATGTGCCTCCCTTACAGGCATGACCCACCATGCCCAGCTAGCACAATTTTTTTTTACATCAGGTGAAAGTGTCCATGAAACCTGAATCTAGAAATATGAATTTCTGGGACTTCATTCTCCAATTTTCCTCTTGCAGATCCTCTTTCCTTGACTCGCAAACCTAGATCTTCCAGCTTTATTCATGAAGCAATCAGGGGGCAACTAACTTGTAAACTGCAGGGAGTTCTACAGTTTCTTTTCCCTCAACTCTCTTAAAGAGGTAGACGAAACTGACTTTCTTGTCCTCCTTGAAAACAGAGGTCTTCACTAGTTTCAATCTTCTGGAAAATAATTTTAGATTAAAACAACTCATGATGACTTATAAGAAATGTGAAAGGATTCCCTCAAAAAAAAAAAAAGTAAAATCTTTTAAAAATTAAAAAGGAATTGGGCGTGGTGACATACACTTATACTTCCAGCACTTTGGGAGGGCAAAACAGAAAGATTGTTTGAAGCCAGGAGTTCGAGACCAGCCTGGGCAGCAAAACATGACCCTGTCACTACAAAAATAAACAATAAATTAGCCAGGCATGGTAGGGGGAATCACTTGAGCCCAGGAGTTTAAGGCTGCAGTGAACTATGATCAAGCCCCTGCACTCGTGCCTGGGCAACAGAGCAAGATGCCATCTCAAAAACATGAAACAAAAAAAACAAAATAAAACAAGACCCTCAACAACTAAAAGGCCTGAAAACTATAGTGTCTACTATTTCCCTTTTGTAATTTCTGAGTTATATCTATGGGAAACATATCTGTGTATTGGCTATAAGTAAATGCTATTTTCTTAGGTTTCTGCTCTGGGCATTTCTAGATGGGCCACTGGGTTTATTTATTTATTTATTTTTTTATTTATTCTATTTATTTTTTGAGATGGAGTTTAACTCTGTCACCCAGGCTGGAGTGAAGTGGCACGATCTTGGCTCACTGCAACCTTCACCTACTGGGTTTCAGCGATTCTCCTGTCTCAGCCTCCTGAGTAGCTGGTATTACAGGCGTCTGCCACCATGCCTGACTAATTTTTGTATTTTTAGTAGAGACACGGTTTTGCCATGTTGGGCAGGCCAGTCTCAAACTCCTGACCTCAGGTGATCCACCTGCCTCAGCCTCCCAAAGTTCTAGGATTACAAGTGTGAGCCACCGTACCCAGCCAACCACTGAGTTATTGATAAATCTTGCTGCTGTCTGGTTGCTGTGTTCAGCAGAAATTTCATAGCTCGATGAGTTTTGGAAACTATTTTCAGGGCCAATTGGTCATTTAAAAATGCAAGGCGAGACTGATTATGCCTCTTCAGCTACCATTACAGCAGATGCTCTGCAGTCAAAGGACATTCTGTGGCCGGGCACGGTGTTTCACACCTGTAATCCCAGCACTCTGGGGGACCGAAGCGGGAGGATCACTTGAGGTCAGGAGTTTGAGACTAGTCTGGGCAACATGTTGAAACACCATCTCTACTAAAAATACAAAAATTAGCCAGGTGTGGTTGTGGGCGCCTGTAGTCCCAGCTACTCAGGAGGCTGAGGCAGGAGAATTGCTTGAACCCAGGAGGCAAAGTTTGCAGTGAACCGAGATTGCACCACTGCACTACAGCCTGAGTAAAGGAGTGAGACGTCACCTCAAAAAAAAAAAAAAAAAGGAAAAAATAACGTTTTGCTTTCGGGGGATAAAGTCAAAATACACCATTATGGCAAGCTGATAAGAAGAATGTTATTTTAGTAAAAGACACAGACTTTTAAGATTAAGGTTAGAACTGAGAGGAAGAAAGTTATTAATGTTTTTCTTTCTCTAAAGACCAGAACCCAGTTCAACACACAACATAAAAGTGTTCAAAATTTGGGTCCAGGAGAGGAGTTCCTGTCTAAAGAATTCCATTTGAGATGACTGTTTGAGTCCAGGAGACCGAGGTTGCAGTGAGCTGAGATCACACCAATGCACTCCAGCCTGGGCGACAGAGCTAGACTCCGTCTCAAATATAAATCAATAAAGCAAAACAAAATAAAATGTTAGGCAGGGATGTGGCTACAGTGGCTGTGGGGCTGACGAGAAACTACTAAAGTTTTTGGGGAAGCAAAGCAGAATTTCTTTTTTTTTTTAAAGAAAGAAAAAGGGAGAAAAGAAGAAAGAAAGAGCAAAAGAAAGAAAGAAAAAAGAATGAAAGAGAGAAAGAAAGAAGAAGAGAAAGAGGGAGAGAAAATGGGATTCTTGTTCTATTGCCCAGGCTAGAATGCACTCTAAAATTGGGTATTAAAAACCTCTTTTATGCCAATAATTGTGCTTAACAATGGAGACAGGAAGGAATAAGGGATGAAAATAACAAACAAGCAGCCAACCAATATTGTATTTAAACCTGTGAAATGCTATGCAATTGCTGAGGAGTGA
>CAUYQU010097769.1:0-23551 GCA_963574635.1 Cheracebus regulus | reverse complement strand
ACCATTGTGAAAGACAGTGTGGCGATTCCTTAAGGACCTAGAAATAGAGATTCTATTTTACCAGCAATCCCATTACTGGGTATATACCCAAAGGATCATAGATCATTCTATTATAAAGACACATGCACATGTATGTTTATTGCAGCACTGTTTACAATAGCAAAGACTTGGAACCAACCCAAATACCCAGCAATGATAGACTGGATAAAGAAAACATGGCACATATACACCATGGAATACTATGCAGCCATAAAAAAGGATGAGTTCGTGTCCTTTGCAGGGACATAGATGAAACTGGAAACCATCATTCTCAGCAAACTGACACAAGAACACAAAACCAAACACCACATTTTCTCACTCATAAGTGGGTGTTGAACAATGAGTACACACAGGGAGGGAAACACACACCAGGGCCTGGGGAGTGGGGAGCTAGGGGAGGAACAGCAGGGGGTTGGGGAATTGGGGAGGAGTAGCATTAGGAGAAATACCTAATGTAGATGACGGGGCGATGGATGCAGCAAACCACCACCATGGCACGTGTATACCTATGTAACCTGCACGATCTGCACACGTACCCCAGAACTTAAAGTACAACAAATAAATTTTAATAATGAATAAATAAGTCAATAAATGCCCTTTCTCATTCTCCCTCAGACCTGGCTCAACTGGATAACGTGTGGCTTCAGTGTCCTCTTGTTTTTCACTGTGGCTTTGATCTACAACGCATCCTGTGCCACGTGCTATCCTCCGTCCAACCCTTACTGGACGATACAAGCCTTGCTGGGCGACCCAGTGTTTTACTTGACTTGCCTGGTGACGCCTGTCGCTGCGCTGCTGCCCAGGTGCGTGTCAGGGCGGGATGGTGCCCCGAGCCCGGGCAAGCGCAGATGGCACTGGCGTTGCCGCTGCCCTGTGTGGGTCTCTGGAAGCTCAAAGACACTACCCACGGAATATCTCACTTTTCTTTTAATGTGCTCTTTCTAGATTGTTTTTCAAATCTCTCCAGGGGAGCCTTTTCCCCACCCAATTGCAGCTGGCACGTCAGTCGGCCAGGAAGTCCCCCAGGAGACTCAACGCTCCCAAAGAGACCTTTGCTCAGGGATTCCTCCCAAGGGAGCCTGGAACTGAGCACTCAGAAGGGAGGACCATCAAGACCTCCGTGCCCCTGTCCCAGCCTTCTTGGCACACACAGCAGCCAGCCCGCTCCCCAGAGGCCAGTGGGGAGCCCAGCGTGGTGGACGTGAGCGTGCCACTAAGGGAGCACCAGGGGCTGAGTGTGAGGGCCCCCAGGTCCTCCGCACCAGGGGAGGCTGTCCCAGGAGGGGGTCCTGAGGAGCCCAAGGTGAGAGCTGCCAGCACCAGCAGGGCCACCCCCCTGTCTTCCCTCTTCAGCCTGACCACCTTCAGCTCAGTCAACTGGATTTCCTCCTTGTCGCTGGTCAGCAGGCTGGGGAGTGTCTTACAGTTCTCCCGGAGCAGCCTGCACGTGGACAAGCGGGACGTGGACTTCTTGTCCAGCCCCGCCCAGGTCGACCAGGACTTCAGGGCCCAGACCACGAACTACTTCTAGAAGCACCTGCAAGGCGGTGGCAGCGAAAACCTTGAAGTAGCCTTTTTTTATATATGCAACATAGATGTTAATATTATTTATGTTTATTATTTGCACAGAAGAGTTCTAGGGAGATGTGTTTCTAAATGTTTCCAAGGCTAATACAGGGAACGGGAGGTACCGAAAAAGGAAGTTTATTTTTTAAAGTTCTAAGTAGAGTATATTGAACAGAAAAAGAAGAGCTTTAACATATATAAAAGTTTAAAGAAGAGTGACACTTGAAAAGTGTGTTTAGATTTATTTTTTCATCTCATTTTTAAGAACAAGTAGTATGCCGTGTTTTCCTCAACATGTGTGAGCTTGGCGTCCCTGAGTAGAAACATGAGGCAGCTCATAGTGAATGCAGGCAGGGACGCACCCTGGGGAGCAGCCAGCAGAGATGGCCAAGGGCAGAGCACGCGGCCCCAGAGGCAGAGTCCCCATGGCTTCCAGTCCCACCGACGCGGGAGGGCTGGTCGGCTCTGCTTCAACCAGATGAGGGAAGGGAGACCTCAAGAGAAATTCACCAGTGAGTGCGTCCCAACATCCCGTTCTGTGCAGGCGTTTCAGGGAGGCCGCCTTGTGGGTATTACAACCCCGGTGTAGTATTTTGCCTGTTAAATCATAACAAGCAAATAAACAGCCTTCACTTTGCAAAGAGAGTGGGTCCCCTTCCCACTGTTGTATGAAATGATTCCTGTCTGACCTCACAGAGTACGATCTAAAGACACTTCCCTAGGGCACGTCTTTCTGGAGGCTATGTGGCACACACCGCGGCGGCTGTGCCACTGGCCCCCACAGCCCCCTGCACCAGGGCATCAGCACCCCGTGCCAAGGAGCTTGGCCATCTTCCAGCAATTTTCTAATGAGCCATTAGTTCGTGCTTCTAAAACTAGAAGAGGAAGGGGAGGAAATGGTGACAATCCCAGACAGTGACACGGCCTGACCTTTCCTGAGCCCTTCTCGCTGCTTCGTCACACAGATCTCAGGCGCTGGCTCTGCTCAGCACTGGGGCTGGGAAGGGTGTGCTCCCTGCTGTGTGGGACCCAGGGCCACTTGGAATGCCTGTCTTCAAGGACAGCAATGCAGAGAGGGCACAGGATCTGAGGACAAGGAAATTTCTGAGCGCAGCGCATCGGGAGAGAGTCAGCTGGTGTCTAATGAATGAATCCCTCTCATGTTTGTATTTAAAAGCACTATAATACTTTTAAACAATTTGAGCTCAGTTTATACCCAACTTGGGGCAAGTGCTTTGGAAAAACAGAAGTGACAGGAGTGTCTACAGGACACTTAGAATGCTACCGCTGTTCTCTGGTCCTCATTCATCAAACCATAGCTGGAGGCCCTCACTGGAAAGTACGAAATGGCTCAGACTCGGGACACACAAACCAACCCCTCCCAAGCCAGGCCCAGGCTCAGGCCCAACCAGTACACGAAGTGCCTCCAACTTTGCCGGGAGACAGTGCCCGGCTTCCTAAATTCCCTGAGCAGCTTGCCCACGCCCACACGCCATCCAGCCAGGGCGGGATGCAGCCGGTTCGTACCTTTTCTTCCTAATGAAGGTTTTTCAGCATCCTCAGTCCTATTTAAAGCCGCACACGAAGCCCAGGTTGTTCACTGAACTGCGAAGCTGTCTGCTTTTGACCTTGTCCCAGTCTCTCTGGCTGGAGGGCACCCGTGACCTGGCGACACTGGAGAGGCACCCTGGGCTCCAGCTGTCCTTCCAGCTAAAAGCCGGAAGCGAAAGATTTCACCTTCTCTAAACCACAGGCAGATTCCTGCTTTACTGCAGAACAGTATTTCCTAGCTCATAATTCAATTATTTTAGAAAGGGTTATCTTTTAGTTTTACAGATTTTAACTTTGCATCTCAAAGTTAAATGACAAAAAATAATAAGACAAGACACACCAGCCCATGCTGCTCCGGCAAATAATCCACAGAGAAATGCAAAACCGCTCTGGACAGCCGGGGCCGGCTTATTTGCACCTTCGGAATGAAGCTGTGAAGTTTACTTTTATTATTTCTGAAGCCATGAATTTCAAAGGGGCCTGGCCAGGGACGCCATCACTAAATAAAACACAGAAGGGGGTCCCGACTAGCAGGGCCGCCTGAGTTAACCAATCATTTATCATCCACAGCAGTGCCCACGCTGGGAAGACAGCAGAGGTGTGTAGACAGGTAGTGCCCAGTGTCTTTCTCCTCCCGAATCTCCTCTGTCCAAGCTCAGGGCCTGGGATGAAGACTCACTCTCAGGCCTTTGGGTGCAAGAGGCTCCCGTGGTTATTCTGTTTAGGAAACGCTTCCGGAGCCCCGACCCCGAGGTGTGTGGGTGCTCGTCACCCAGCAACCCCGAGGGGACCTGGGCAAGCTTCCTCTTTGCCCTCCAACCCTGCTGGGACATCAGGACACCGAGAGCCTCAGGCCCACATGCACTTTGATGGAGAGTGTCCAGGGTGGGGACACACACCGAGGCTTGCCATCACGTTTTTTTCATCAGCCTAATGGCGGTGCCCGTCCAGGGACACACAGCTTCCCTGTCTCCCATCCCACCCCCTGGGCCAAACACAGCACAGCTGGAGCCAGGAAATAGCCACTGAGTGAATGCCCGTTGGTGTCACACACACACTGTCTCCCTCAGCACCTGCACGTGCAGTGACTTCCAGATGGCTCTGGACAGGTGCGGCATTGCGGCAGCACAGCCAGGCCTCCAAGACAGGGCTAAGAAGCCCAGTGGAGATTGTGTATTCCACCTAAGACACCCAGAGAGAAGACTGCCACTACCTCCCTCCTTCAAATGCAAGGAAAAAGAAAATCTCAGTAGTTTATTGTTCTTGGGACTTTTGAGCATGGCAGTCTCAAAACTGAGCCACAGCTGGCAAGGAGGGGGCGTGCAACGCCTTCTCTGGTAACAGTGACGAAGGGTGACTCCTTCAGAACACCCTACTCTGGAACCCTGGCCCGGTGCAGAGCGACATCTCTGTCACGTGAAAGGCGAATGTCGTCCCCCAGCTGCTGGGTCCATTTCATGGTTGTGAAAGTCTTATGTGTGTGGCCGCAGATATGGGGACACATTCAAGTAATTTGAAACCGAAGAGAGCAAAATTGCAGAATGAGGACAGTTCTGACAAAATGTGCCTCTTGTCCTGCTGAGGTAGCTGAAAGTCACTGGCTGCTGCACAGGAGAAGCAGCTGTATGAGACTGACACCCAGGAAGCCCCGCCTCTCCTCCAGGCTTGTCTGAAATTGCCACCAAGGAGTGGCCTCCTCCATCTCTGCCCAGCCCCGTGGGGGAGCCTGAGCTGCCCTGCCCAAGCAGAGTACGCTGGTCCTCTAAAACCACCCTCCACATTGGAATAAGATTTCAGTTCATGCTCACGGCTGACCGCTGGGGTGGACAGCCCACCCCGCACCCCTCAGAGCCACTGAGGGGCCCTGGGTATGGCCTGGCATGCAGCTCACTGGCGCTGCTCACTGGTCCTTGCCCTGTGACCCTCCTTCTCCTCCCACCCCAGGGTGTTTTGCCTGGGATGTGACCATGCACACATCTGTGCAAGTGTCTCAGGAGCGATGACCACAGGTTAGTTCTTACACTAGTATCCCTCTTCATGCCTTGTCCTGCCTCGGACCCCTTCTCCCTCCCAGGCACTATGGTTTCCCTTACACTCAGTCTACCCTTGAAAACAACTACCAAATATATCCCGTAGGAGTTTTTCCCATGGTTTTAGTAATCATTCCTATAAAATCTCATAACGATAGTCAACGCATACTCAACATCACTGATCAACAGAGAAAGACAAAACTGCAGTGAGATGGCACCCACCCCCATTAAGAAGGCTTTCTGGATCATTTGAACAACGAGGAAACAAGTGCTGTGAAGATGTGGAAGCTTCGGGCCCTGGGCGCTGCCGGGGGAATGCAAAATGGCGCAGCTGCTGTGGGAAACAATGTGGCAATTCCTCCCAAAGTTAAATGCAGAATGACCACCTGATCTGGCAGTCACACTTCCGGTGTCCACCCAAACAATTCAAAGCAGGGACTCAGATTCAAAGCAGGGACACTTCTATTCACAGCAGCATTCCACATAGCCCCTGTCCCCCCACAGATGAAGGAATACACAAGCACATGGACTGCACACAATGGGATATTATTCTGTCTTAAAAGGAGGGAATTTCTGACACATGTACAGCATAAATGAACCTAGAGGACAGGACGCTGAGTGAAGGAGGCAGTGGCTCACGCCTGTAATCCCAGCACTTTGGGAGGCCGAGGCAGGTGAATCACCTGAGATCAGGAGTTGGAGACCAGCCTGGCCAACATGGTGGAACCCCGTCTCCATTAAAAATACAAAACTTAGCTGGGCGTGGTGGTGGACACTTATAATCCCAGCTACTCGGGAGGCTGAGGCAGAAGAACTGCTTGACCCCAGAAGGCGGAGGTTGCGGTGAGCCGAGATCACGCCACTGCACTCTAGCCTGGGCAACAAGAGGGAGACTCTGTCTCAAAAAAGAAAAAAAGGACAGATGCTGTGACTCCATCTATATGCAGCACCTGGAGAGGTCAAACTCGTGCAGACAGAAAGCAGAATGGGGGTTGCCGGGAGCTGGTATTTCATGGGCACAGTTTCCACTCGGCATGATGGAAACACTGTGCCATGGGAGGTGGAGGTGCTGTGCAACAGCTGGAACGCACTTTATCCTCTGAACCAACTGTATGCTTCAAAGTGGGTCAGATGACACATTTTATGCTATGTGCAAGTTACCACAACCATTTTTTTAATTAAAAAAACGGCAAGAGCACGTTGGGGAATACATTTTAGATTAAAATGTTTTCAAGGCCAGGCTCGGTGGCTCACGCCTGTAATCCCAGCACTTTAGGAGGCTGAGGCGGGTGGATCATGAGGTCAGGAGTTTGACACCAGCCTGACCAACATGGTGAAACCCCGTTTCTACTAAAAATACAAAAATTAGCCGGCCGTGGTGGCTTACATCTGTAATCCCAGCTACTCAGGAGGCTGAGGCAGGAGAATTGCTTGAACCCAGGAGGTGGAGGTTGCAGGGTTGCAGTGAGCTGAGATCACACCACTGCACTCCAGCCTGGGCGACAGAGCAAGACACTGTGGCGAATATATATTCCCCCGCCCCCCCTCAAAGCACTGGATTCCGAGACAGAGCTCAGAGAAACCACCAGGGCCTCCGGCACCGCGCTTGCCTCATCACCCTTCCCTTTCAGAGCCTCTGAAAGTTCATCTCCTTGGAAAATCAGCATGACAGCAAATGTGTCTGCTCTGACTGGGAAGCCCCGAATAACTTGTCGGCACCCAGGTGGCTGTAAATCTCTGTCCTGAGTTATGGGCCCAGAAGCAGAAAACGCATGGACATGGAGGTCCAGTGCAAGTCATTCTGCTATTTTTAGCTCCCACTTTCTCTCAGAGAGTTAGGGGCTGACAACTGGAGGCTCAGAAGCTGTAAGAAGAGCCCCGCTGGGCAGGACCGCTCCCCTGGGGCACCCGCCTCTGCAGACAGAAACCAAGACACCTTCCCCAGCCCCAAGCCAGACTCTTCTGCCGCACACACACTTTATTTCCTTTCCAGGAATTACTGCCTCGAGATAGCAACTTGTTTACTTTTACTGCTTCTTATTTCTCTCCCCCTTATCCCTCCCTTCGCTCTAAGGTGGGGAGTTTCCATCTCAAAAAATCCCAGACAAGAAATGTGGAGAGAGACGAAAGTATCTGATAGACCAGACAGTATTTTTCACGGCTAATTGTGGATGATTTTCATAACTGGCAGATAGCATTTTGATCTTTGATCTTAGAACACCTGCACATCTGACAACAGGAAGCACAAATGTGTTCCTCGGGATTTATCTATTTTTAGAAACAAGAGCACACATTCCACCAGCTTTCTCGTGCTGAAAATGTTCGCTTTCCAAACTCACGCGATTGGACTGAGCATTTATAAATAGATTCAATAAAAAGAGGTTCCATTAGGTAAATACACTAAAACTTGAATTTTTTAAAGATCCCCAAGGGTCCCCTTTATTTGGTCTCTTCTTGAATCATGCCCTGAGAGCAAACCATGCAGTTTTATTGCTGAAGATAATATACTTTTTTTTTTTAAAGAAAGGTAATATGATATTCCTCTGTGTGAAAAAGGAGCTCGATTCTTGACCACACCTAAGCTTGCAGCCGCATAGTTATCCCTTGAAAGGAAGTCCATGTGACATACTAAGAGCCTGGGAGCCCTCCTGCTGGCGGAGGCTGTGTACACAAAGCCGGATCACTTCAGGGGCGTGGGGAGAGGTCTTCACAGCCTGAACCCTGCCCCAAGCACAGGAAATGCGCCCCCCTCACCACCCCGCACTCCTCAGTGCACAGTGCAGATTTATCAGAAGGTGCTGGAGTTCAAGGAAAACCAAGCCTTCGGTGTCTTCCCCGTGCTCAGATTAGAATGAGCTAATGCTTCTGGCATGCCGCAGTTTCTTCACTGCACTCCCAACGCTGCTCTGAACCCTAGAGGAAAAATCGTGCCTCCCTGAGCCCCAGAGTGTGAGGCTCCGGGCTATTTTCAGCTTGCATTTCTCACGTGGGCTTGCCATGAGGGGCTGCTGCTGTCTGCTGCGGTCTGCAGCCTCCCTGCTGGGGATTCTGCCCAAGGAACCAGGATCCCATGTCTCCTCCCTCTGTGGTTCCCTCATTCCCTCCCCCAGCCCTGACAGGGATTCCCAAATCCCGCCAGAGGCAGGAATCAAACCAGAGACCCCAGCCCAGGGCTACAGAGGGGTCTCTTTAAATGAGGATGTTGTCTCCAAGACATTTGTCCCATATTCTCCTAAATACACATAGATACGTAGTTTCATATAATCACCTTTTTAAAAAACCTGTTTCTATTTGCTCTTGTTAAGCATAGCACAGTGCAGAGCACACTAGCAAAGTGATGGTGGCTGAAGGTGCATGTAGGTAACCTCTTAGGGGACTTAAATGCCACCCTCCACACACACACACACACACACACACACACACACACACACACACACACACACACCACAGCTACACGTGCTCGGTATGCGGCTTTAATAAAATGGTTTAAGATGGAGATGCTATCAAATTGATTCTCTCGAAGCAGAAGCACCCAGCTTTCTCTGTGTGGCAGCCTGGACCTCACACAGTTAGGTGGAGGGAGGAGCAGCATGCTAACGGTATTCTTGGATCTAAATCAATGTATTTTGTACACGGTTTCATCTCTGTCTGCAACCCCATGCATTGGAGTCAGCTGACTGGGGTGCAGGGAGGGGAATAGGAATCCAGGTCCTTCCGTGAGGGCCATTAGATCAGCCACCTAATGTGATGTGACACCCACACACTTCAAAACCAAATGAAGCAGCACCCTTCAAGCGCCTGCTGATACATCGCTCATGATGAGGCAGATATCCATCAAAGTGATTTGTGCAGATGGACTGCCTCAGCGCTCACAAAAGCCGGTACAATTTCTTCTAATTTCACCCAGTGTGCAGATGGGGAACATGAAGGCCCAGCCAGGGAAATTAACGTGCTCAGGTCACGCGGCGGCACGTGGTGGAGGTGGTGGGGCTGGCACTGCAGCCCAGGCAGGCTGGTGCATGAGTCCTCATGACTACATTCTGGGATCTCGGTGGAGGGAACGTTCCACCAACCAGCATTTCCACGTGTAAGTCGAAAATATGAATTCTATCTGTGCATAGACATACCGACTGTCATTCTCACATCCTGGCCTCTGGAGATAAAGTAAATTACAATAAACACTTTAAAGGTTAATTCTGTTGGGACCTGTTATTTCTAAATCAGGGTTCATGTGGCATCGACTGTTTAATTCAATTCACTCATTCCTTCATTCACACCATCAGCAAATGTGCACTGAGCAGCAAGCCCATGCTGGGCCTGGTGCCCTGGCAGCCCTCAGTGCACCCAGGGCTTCACACTTGGACCCTGTCCTGGGTGCGTTTGTTGTGTTACTGGAGACACGAGCTTAGTGTCAGGTGTGTCACCAAGAGCTGCGAAGGGGCCACATGGTGCAGAGGCGGGGGTGTGGTGGCGGAGCTAAACCAGAGTCAGTGCGCATGTGATCTTGGCATCACGAGAAGGCGCTGAGCTTTGACCCAAAGCAAACTAACAAGAAGGGGCAGCACAGTGGGGTTGCATAGGAGGGAGAGAGGGAAGGAGGAACTAAACCAGAGTGAGTACGCATGCGATCTTGGCATCAGGAGAAGGCGCTGAGCTTTGACCCAAAGCAAAGTTACAAGAAGGGGCGCAGCACAGTGGGGTTGTATGAGAGGGAGGGAGGGAAGGAAAAGTTTACCCCAGGGCTCCAGACACATACAGAGATACACACAGGGGTATGTACCATGAGGACAAAACGAGGACCAGCCAGTGTGGTGGATGTTCTCTGGAATCGTCTGGCCTTCCTGCCTGTCTGCTCTCGCCCACCGGGCAGCAGGAACAATTTAATGTTAATCCGTCCCCTCCAAACACCTCTCGGGGCTGCTCCTCAGTAGGGCTGCTTCTCCTTGCTCTCATCCTGGAGTCTCCTCACCCTGCCCAGCCTCTAAGAGGAACCCTGACTCTGTGAGAGGAAGGTCTTGCAGGGATCAGGGTGACGGGGGTTCCTTGGACCCACTGGGAGATATGCCAGGACTGTCCTCCATGTGTATGAACTGCAAGGCTCCTGCTGCCTTGACTGCTGACGGCAGGGCTGTGCACAGCCTTCCCCCAGGGTGGCACACTGCACAGGGGCTGTGGCTCAGGGGTCCATGGGGGATGAAGAAGGGGTGATGGGTGCTGCGCTGCTGGAGCTCTCCACATCTTCATGCCATGGAGCCCTAAGGCAGTCTGCAGAAGACCATGGACTCCTTACACTCGTGCTTCTAAGGGTATGAAATAAATGACATTAGGTGACAGAGAAAACCAATGACACAGCAAAATAATTCTTAAAAAACAAACTTACTATATGACAACATAGGTGCATTATCAATGCATTAAAGAATCTGGAACTTGGTTTTACAGCTGCTGCAATTTTGGAATAGTGATGAGTACACATGTGTCAGGATAATTGCAACAAGCATAACACGAATGGAAACAGCTGATTGCTGTCGGGGCAGAGTCCCCAGGACAGAGGGTTGCCATAGAAAATACAGGACAGCAGTTAAATTTACATGTCAGATAAACAATGAATAATTTTTGTAGTATGTGTGTCAAACATTTTGTGAGATATACTAAAAATGTTTATCTGAAATTTAAGTCTAACTAGGTATCCTGTATTTTTTATTTGCTGAATCCATCAACGCTCCTAGTACCGGTAATGTTACAGTCATTTATTGTCCACATTTATAACTGAAAGAAATGGTAACTTCCGGTTAGAGATTAGTGACAATAATTATTTTTTTTCCTACCAAGTTTATGGACCTCCCCTGGTCAGGAAGCCCTCACCCCTCGCTGAGACATTTGTGTGCAGGGCACCAGCCCACAGCAGGCACCTGTTTTCTGTTCTCTTGATCATGCGTCATGGGCTCTAACTCTGTTTATCTGCTGGCCTGGCCTCACCTGGGGTCTTGCTGGTGTCCTGGACCCTGAGTGTCTGCAGGATTATCCAGAGATTGTTGGGCTGACTCCTTACTGGGGATTCAAGCCCATGGGCAGTCCCTGGAAGACGTCACCTCTGCCATCTCTGAGTGTGTCTCACCTGTACCACCCAACACTTTACTGAACAGAGATTCTTCTCTTGCTGGGATCCTTTGCTGGATTATAAGTACCCTGAAAACTGGAGTTAGATCTGACATTGTATTACCAGCTACTAAAACAGTGTCCTACACACAGTAGGTGCTTAATCCTTGCTAAACCAACAAATACATAAAATAACAAAGAGTCACAGACCTCTTATTATGTTGCTGATTATGATTATGTTTGTCATTGTGTGTAAAATGTGCCCAGGGAGGCAAAATGGAGCCATTCGATAGAGCCTTACAAACCACAGTGAGAGGCTGGGCACAGTGGCTCACACCTGTAATCCCAACACTTTCAGGAGGCCGAAGCGGGAAGCTCACGAGGTCGGGAGTTGGAGACCAGCCTGCCCAACAGTGTGAAACCCCATCTCTACTAAAAATACAAAAATTAGCCTGGCATGGTGGCATGCACCTATTATCAAAACTACTCAGCAGGCTGGGGCAGGAGAATTTCTTGAACCTGGGAGACGGAGGTTGCAGTCGGCCAAGATCGCACCATTGCACTCCAGCTCTGAGCGACAGAGCAAGACTCCATCTCAGGGAAAAAAAGAAAAAAAAAACCACAGTGAATAATTTTAATTTCATGAACTGGGAACTTCAGAGCCATGATGAGCTTCTTGGGAGAGAGGGAGATATTTGTAGTGTCAATCGAGAAGGTGTATTTTGGGCAGCATTCCTGGCAGAGCAAGTGGGAACGAGGAAGACAGCACGGTGACTTCTCCCAAGACTACTGTGCGCCAGGAAATCTGTTCCAAGCTCCCTTCCATATGGAAGTGATGTCATAGAGACCTATTTTCTTCTCTTGGGTCTTCCTAAAATCTGCAGCTGAAGCAGCTTCCATAATGCTCAATATAGCCTTCCTCCCCAGACTGGGAGGATGAAAAGTCCACCCCCTCTAAGACAGTAACTGAAGTTTCACATTAAAATGAAAACCTGCCTCTGGGGTCCAGAACACTGACGCTGGAAAGGCCATGATGTTCCAGCAGCAATTGCCTTTCTGGTCCCGGCATCTTTTTTGTTCGTTCAAACTCTTGGTTAGCTGAATACATTCAACATGTCTGAGCCTAATACAAAAGGGAACTGTAACCATCACAACAGCAAAGCAGATCTGGGTACAGCCAAAGGGTTCCAGCTGAATCTCAAGTGTGCGGACATTCACACGTGGTACCACATATGACCTGGGTGAAGGGAGAAGTCACCTTTCCATTCCACGCAGACACCTCCCAGGTTCAGAGGCCCCACACCTCGAGCCAACTTCGACCCCATCCCAACTTCTGTCCCATCTCTGGCCCCATCCGATCCTTTCTGAAATCCTCTTAATTCAGCTTCAAAATATGTCCAGATGCAACTTCGTCTCCCCACTGTCACCATCCACCCCCGCACTGATCCCCTGGGACTGCACTCACAGTCCGACATTTGCTCCCAACAAAGGGAGCCAGACCTCCTCGACCTCCTGCAAATGGCAGGGCGTGCTCTGCACCAGGGAGCTGCACACCTGTCTTCTCTGTGCTCTGTGAGGCCCCGGCACCCCACATGTTCTACTCGCTGCAAGCTTTTCTCCTTTCTCCAGGCCTGCCATCCCCACCCACTTCGGATAAACTAATTCACTTTTACACACATGCTTCATGTTTCTTGTATTTCGCCCTGCCATAAAATTGGGGGTTATCTTTGTCTTCGTTTTGTTCACTTCAGTATCCCGAGTGCCAAGAGCAGTGCCTGGCTCACACAGAGCGTTCCATAATTATTTCTACGATGAATGAGTGATGGAGCAAATGAACGAATGGATTCAAAGACGGGTGAGACAGATGACTCAGACTTACTTTCAGGTCCTTTCCATCTGGCTAACTACCTAACCAGCAGGCTAGCAACATGAAGGACACACCCAATGTCAGAGGAAAGACTTGGGCTGGGCACATTCTCCCATTGCCACAGAGGAACACGCACGTTCTCGGCAAGGCCTGCGCATAGTGAGTTTGACAGTCAGAGGCAGTTTGGCCCTCTAGGCTGGGACCACGTTCAGGGTCCACCTCTTATCATTGAAGCGTTTCTCACTCCATAGTTAGAGACTTGTGTGTCTCTCTCCTGCCTGTGACGGGGCCAGGGCCATCGCACCCCGTGTGAAATGACGGATTCTTAGAAAACTGCTCCTAGCAACATGGATGAACGTGGAGGATGTTATGTTAAGTGAAATAAGCTGGGCGCAGACAGGTGAATATTGCATGTTCTCACTCACATGTGGGAGCTAAAAAAGTGGATCTCGTAGAAATGGAAGAAGAGTGGTTACTAAAGGATAAGAAGAGATAGGATAGTGAGACATGAGTTAACAGATACGGAATTACAACCACATACAAGGAATACATTCTAGCAGTAGGACCAGGTGCAGTGGCTCATGCCTGTAGCAATTGGGAGGCCAAGTCGGGCAGATCACTTGAGGCCAGGAGTTCGAGACCAATCTGGCCAATATGGCAAAACCTTGTCTCTACTAACAATACAAAAATGCCTGGGTGTCATGGCAAACACCTGTAATCCCAGCTACTTGGGAGGCTGAGGCACAAGAATCGCTTGAACCTGGGAGGCGGAAGTTGCAGTGAGCCGAGATCATGCCATTGCATGCCAGCCAGGGCAACAAGAGCAAAACTCTATCTCAAGAAAAAAAAGTAAAACCTATGATATACCTTTTTATTTGACGCAACATGTCCACCTGTCCCTGCGTTTCCCACCACCCTTAGCCCTGTTCCACAGCTGAGGATGTCGGAGGATGTGTGAGGCTGCGGGCAGGAAGAGGGTATCTCCTCAAAAGTTGCAAAATTGGCTTTTAGGGCAGATCAAATGGCAACGTCAAAATGCCTCACACTCAAGCAAAGCAAGATGTTCTTTCCATGGACCATTGTTACCTGAGCACCTGGAGATCCCTGGTGCACAGAGGGGTGTCCACACGGGGCCAGTCAGACGCACCCATTTGAAAGGCAGAAGGCCAGTGGGTGGGTTGGGTTGGGTGGGAGATAGTGGGACGTGAGTTTTGAATGGTGTACCCTGCTCTGCAGCCCCACAGAACGTGCAGGCGGTCTGTCAGGTCAGGTCTTGTTCACAGTGCCCAGGCAGCTGGTTTAGAATGCCCACCGCTGAGTAAGTGTTTTCAAGATGGCAGCTGCTGTCAGGGCCTCTCTCCAGACCCAGATTAGAGAAAGTGGCTGAAATTTGAGAAATAACTTGAGCACAGTATTAAGAATCTCTAAGTGCTACCTCACGCCCATTAGGACAGCTATTGTATTTAAAAAAAAAAAAAACAAAACAAAACAGAAAATAACAAGTATTGGTGAGGATGGAGAGAAATTTCAACACTTGTTCCACTGGTGGGAATATTAAATGATAAAACCACTGTAGAAAACAGTGTGGCCATTCCTCAAAACAAACAAACATAAAATTACCATATGATTCAGCAATTCCACTTCTGGGTAGGTACCCACATGAATTTAAAGCAAAGACTCAGATATCTGCACATCCATATTCATAGCAGCGTTATTCACAATAGTCAAACAGTGGAAGCAACCTAAGACCTGAGTGTGCGTGAGCTCAGTGAGTAACAAGATGTGGTGTATGCATACAGTGGAATTTTATTCTGCCTCGAAAGGAAGAACATTCTAACACATGCCACAACATGGGTGAGCCTTGAGGACAGACTCTCAGTGAAATAAGCTGTTCACAAAAGGGAAATGCTGCATGACTCCACTTACAGGAGGTGCCCAGAGTAGCAGATTCAGGGACAGAAAGTAGAATGAACGGTGATTGCCAGGGGTTGACAGGAGGGGAATGAGGAGTTAGTGTTTCATTAGCACAGTTTCAGTTTAGGAAGATGAAAAAGTTCTGGAGGCGAATGGTACCGATGGCTGTGTAACAAGGTGAATGTATGATTCGAATGCCATTGAACTGTGCACTTAAAAAATGGTTAAAATGGTAACATTTATGTTACGTATATATTTACCATAATGAGGAAGAAGAAGAGGAAGCGGAGGAGGAGGAAGAGAAGGAGAAGGAGAAAGGGGAGGGGGGAGGGGGGAAGGAGGAGGGGAGGGAGAGGAGGAAAAGGAAGAGGAGGGGGGTGAGGGAAGAGAGGAGAAAGAGGAGGGGGGAGGAGGAGGGGGAGGAGAATAAGGTGGAGAGGGAGGAGGAAGAGGGGAGAGAAGAAGGGGAGGAGGAGGAAGAGGAGGAGGGGGAGGAGGAAGAGGAGGAGGGGGAGGATCGGAATCTCTAAGTGGATTTGCTACCCAGGAAGCGTGCAGAAACTTGCCTCATTCGCCCTCCCTCTCCCGATGCACTGTCCAGCGGGCTTGCCCGAGCTCCCCGCTTCTGGAGTAGGCATCGCCTTTACAACGCAACGTGTACGTCTACGCAGGGACTACTTGCTCATGGTTTAAGGTACCCAAAGAGAACCTAAACCACGACATTTGAAAAAGGCAGTTGCCAACGCCTCCCTCCCCACCTAAGGTTCAATTCTACTTTCAATGCTGTTTCTTCCAAACTTCTAAATAAAAATGCTTGTACTCCTGTTTATTGATTGATTACTTTTAAGCATTATCCATCAGCTGTCTGATATGAAATGAGAGCTTAGCACGTCCCTGCTCCTCCTACCCCAGTGCTTCTGGTCCATCCCATGTCTGTTAAATCAGTTTCCATTGCTTACGCTACGTTTTCCACACTGAGCCCAATATGCTACTAGGCTAGTTCCCTTTGCTGTCTCACATAAGTTTATACTTTCTTGGCATTAAAACTGGCCATTCCCTTTGCCTCATTTTCTATATAGCTATCCCTAAGTCGTCCTGTGCCACCTAATGGGACAGCAAAATGCCTCTCGGTGCTGTTTTCCACACAAATACATCAGGTAATGGACCAGTTCGGGTGGTGTACCGGTGCCGCCTCCTACTGGCTGAAAGAGCTTACTGTTAGGTTTTCAGGAACTCTGTAAGTTAGTTAAGTATTAGGAGCCCAACATTAGTATGGTGGGAGCTTTTACAAAAGTCCAGAAATCATCCAATGCTACAAGTCAGGTTTTGATTTGTTTTTACCCGGGAGCGGTTTCCCCACATAGCAGGGTACCAGCTCTGTCTTTCCCTGTAGGCCTCTCTCCTAGCCCCCTCCTGCTGCTGTAGGCTGCCAGGCCCCCGCCCCCGCCGGGGCCTTCAGTTAGCCCCTGGAGGGGCCCCTTCACCCTCTCCTGCATTGTGTTCCATTTCCTGGTCAGATGTCCCTTTCTTCTTCATTTACTCCCTATTTTCAGTGAAATCCTCCAGTAGCTTCCTTAGCAACAGTGCACTGGAAATAAATTGTGTGATCTATTAAAGAGAAAATATTCCTGACACTTGTTAAGTAAAAGGTGGTAAGGAAAACTTTATTCAAGGAAGCTACCACAATGGGTTTTGTAGTAGGCAAGAGACACTGACTCAACTCTGATGACAATAAGCAAAAATGTAGATTTATAGGCAAGGAGCAGGTGTCCGGGGCGGGTGGATGGAAAATACTAAGAGTCATGCTTTGCTAAGGCAGTTCTTTGCTAAAATGACCTGTCTGGATTTTTGCTGAAGGTGGCCAGGGTGATGAGATAGCAAGAGTGGTCGGACCAAGGGTGGGAGATTTTCACTAAGGTGACTCAGCAGGATGCTTGCTAAGATCAAAGTCAGCCACAAACAGAGCCCAAGGTCGGGGCCCAGTCAGATTCAGAGGAGCCAGATGGGAGTTAGGTCAAGGGGAGAGCATTGGTCCGGTCCTTTCCATGCTTTATCCTTGCTCATGATGGACTTAGGTTCCCCTGACAATGAAATTCCAGGTTGAAAATAAGTTGGCATTTTGAAAGCCTTCCAGTGCCTTCCAACTTGCAATGCTGTGGTTTAAAGTTGGCTGAAACCCCTGCTTCTTCCCAGTTATTTGCCTGTGATTGTTATTTTGTCTTTCTGGAAGTGTTTAGGATCTTTCCTTTATAGTTGGTGTTATAAAAATGTTACAGTGACATGAGTTGCCGTGGAAAAAATACTTGAAAAAATTTTCAGTGTTTTTCTGGGAAACATAACTGATCCTTTAAATCTGAAAACTCTAGTCCCTTTGTCCTGACAGTTTTTTCTTATTCTATTGATACATTCCTCTCCATTTTTTTCAGTTATTCCTTTAAGGAATTTATAATTCTTTGGGCATCTAGAGTCTACCTTTTCTCTCTTTTCCTTCCTATTTTCACCTTTGTCTTTTTGAATCTCTAAATACTTTCTAGGATATTTCATTGACTTTTTCTACTCAGTAAAATTTTTAATTTGTTATACTTTTAATTTCTTTGTTATTTTTAAAGTTTGTTTTAAAATCTTTTTTTTCTTTTAGTTAATAGAGATGGGGTCTCACTATGTTGCCCAGGCTTGTCTCGAACTCCTGGGCTCAAGCAGTCCTGCTTTGGCTTCTTACTGTGCTGGGATTATAGGCATGAGCCACCGTGCCCAGCCTATACTTTTAATTTCTAAAAGCACTTTCTTGTTCTTTATTATTCATAATGGCATCCTGTTATTTTTTTCATAGGGGCAGTATTTTGAGGGATATTATGTTTTTCCCTGTTTGTTTTGAGCTCTGTCATATAGGATGCTTTCTCAAATCTTTAATGATTCTTGGTATATATTTAATAGTAAATGACTGAAATCGAATTGAAGATAACACTTCTCCTTAGGGTGGTTGAGCTGGGACCCAAGTTAGACAAGTTGCAGGTCTTGACTTTGGGACTATTTAGCTGCTACAGTAACGAGGCATCCAGCCTACACCCTGGTTGTCAGCAACCTGGGTCAGGGCTGGGAGCTCTCCCCATCCACAATGGACAGGCATCCTGTTCTCACGCCAGCTCTCACCTCTCTCTCCCACGGCCAGAGTTCACGGGCTTCTGGCTGTATCTCTGTGTGGGGGACTGCAGGCAATGCACCCTTCTTGGTGTTCTGGTGTTCCTGGCGCGCAGGCGTCCGGTGCTCTGCAGGGAGACCCGGGTTCACTGCCCATCTCAGTGGTGACTCTCTCTGTTTTTGCTCCGCTGCCTTCCTTCCTCTGGTCATCGGATGCTCTTGCCCACTAGGCCGGTCTAGACACTGTTTTCTCCCTGGCTATAACTTCTGGGGCTCCGGAGGAGCAGAACTAACTTGGGTGTTCGGCCTGCCCTCTTTAACTGGACCGTTTATCCATCACTTCTCCTGCTCTTTTTGCCTTGCATTCTGTCCCTGGTAGGAACATCCCTGAGCCTTGGCCAAGGAAATCCCTTCGCCTGCACTCTTGCCCCGTCTCTCCCTGATGCCGGAGTCCTTTTCTGTTTCCCACTTCTCTTTCTTCACTGAGTCCTTCTCAGCCTGCAGGCGTGCTCGCTCCCCCACCACCCCCATTCGAAGGAGATGAATTCTCCTGGAGCTCCTCCATGAGACGGACACTGCCACTGCACACATGAGCACAGCCCATGCCCATCCCGCCTGGCTCGAAGGCGGCCGACACTTGCAGGGAGACGGGAGCCAGGCCCCTGTGGGGCAGGAGCGGGTGTGGGGGTTGCAGGACGCGGGGCCGCAGGAGCAGAGGCTCCCGGGGCCACAGGAGGTGGGGACACCCCCAGGTGGGAGAGCCCAGGGGAGTTAATGCTCTTCCTGCTGATCTTACACACTAAGGAAGCCAGTGAATTTGTTTTTTGGTGTTTTTTTTTTTTTTGAGACTGAGTCTTGCTCTGCAACCCCGGCTGGAGTGCAGTGGTGCGCTCTTGGCTCACTAGAGCCACTGCGGCCCGGGTTCAAGCGATTCTCTAGCCTCAGCCTCCCCAGTAATTGGGATTGCAGGTGTGCAGCACCACGCGTGGCTAATTTTTGTATTTTTAGTAGAGACAGGGTTTCACCAGGTTGGCCAGGATGGTCTCGAACTCCTGACCTCGCCATCTGCCCACCTCAGCTTCCCACAGTGCTTGGATTACAGGCGTGAGCCACCGTGCCCGGCCAGAAGTCAGGGCATCTCTGAGCCGAGGAAAGAGCTTGTGTGAAGCTCTTTGAAGAAGGGCCTTGCACCTTTGGCAATGTCTGCCCCCACGGCTGCACTGCAATTGCTGTCTCAAATATCGCCCATGATTTCTGGGTATCCCACAGAGCCCTCTTTTTCGAGTTCATGGCCCTCGTCTCCTCCATGTCCGCCAGGGCTGTGGCTGAAGCTGAAGCTGCCCGTGGAAGCCTCCTCCCCTCGGTGTCCACGTGCAGCCCCCAGGCTGCCCCCTGCTCTCCACGGTGCGCCTGGCTTCCAGCCACAGCCTCTCTCTCACCCTGCGCCCTCTCTCAGGTGCCCACTCACCACCAGCCCTTCAGCAGCCTCCAAAGGTAACTCCTAGCCCAGCTAATTTTTTATATTTTTAGTAGAATAAGGTTTCTCCATGTTGGTCAGGCTGGTCTTGAACTCCCAACCTCAGGTGATCCACCTGCCTCAGCCTCCCCAAGTGCTGGGATTACAGGCATGAGCCACCGCACCCAGCCCCCTGCTCTTTTTTAAATAGCCGGTTGGGATTAGTCTAGCTTGTGAGGTCTAACTGTAGCCAATGGGGGCGACACAACATCAGGGAAGCTTTGAGAAGCAGTATGTGATTGACTGTCTCCCAGAACAAGGTGACAGCGACGTCATAGATGGTGGTTCCATCAGCCTGAGACACTGAGAGACACTGTGGAGCAGAGCCCATGGCCAGTAAAGATGGTGTAGCATGAGGGATACACCCACCTTGCTGCCTTGAGCCTCTGTAACCTTAGGGCTGTTTGTTACGCAGCATTATCTAGCCTGCCCCAACTAAGAAATCACTGACATCTCTCAGTGAATTAGAGCTCTCCAGAGAAACAAGGCCAACTGGATATACATAGATATATAGGAAGAAATTTATTACAAAGTCTTGGCTCATGTGATTGTGGACACTAAGAAGTCCCACGGCCTGCCTTCTGCAAGCTGGAGGACCAGAAAAGCTGGGAGTCTCCTTTCAGTCCAAACCTGAAGGCCTGAGAGGAGCTGACGGCGTAAGTCCCAACCCAAGACGGAAGGCGGAGAATTGGAGGGCCGCGGTCTAAAGCCTATTTGAGTCCGAAGGCCCAGGAACCGAGAGCATGGATGCCTGAGGGTAGAAGAGGGTGGCCCAGCTCGAGGAAAGAAAGCCCGTCTTCTGCCCTTCCGCTCCCTTTTTGTTCTGTTCAGGCCCTCAGCAGATGGGATGATACCAGCCTGTACTAGTCAGGACATCCACCTCACTCCATGACTGATTCCGATGCCAATCTCTTCGACAAACAGCCTGTGAGAGATGAGAAAGTTCTTCAAAGTTTATATCCTAGACTACATTATAAGGAGTTACAATCTCTCGCTCTATGGCCATTATCCGCTATTAACATAAACACATACCCATGTATAAGTATATATTCTCTAAATCAGCTACATCTTAAATCAGCTACCTTGACTCTCTCAGGCATGTCTGAACAGACCTGGGCAAGCTGCAAACCCTAGAGCATGCCATTCCTTATTCGGAAACCCTCCTGACCTGATTAGCTTCCTCTTCTTCCTTATTTCCACCTTATCTATTCAGGAAATTTCCAAGGTTTTAGCCCATTGGGTCAAGCGTACAATGTGAGGTCCCGTTCCGGCCAGTGGAAGCTGGACACAGCCGTAGGGTGATTGCCTCAGGTTATGAAAGTTATAAATGTCCCAGTCTCCCTTGTTCAGGTGTGCTTTCATGGCAAGACCGCTGGTGAGTTGCACCCTTCCTGCAGGAAGTAAACTAGCCTTGCTGAGCGATCCATTATCTCCGTGTGGATTTTTCTCAATGCTGTAAACCTGTTTCCAACACACCCTCACAGATAAACCCAGAAATCGTGCTTTACCTGCTATCTGGGCAGCCTGTGACCTAGTCAGGCCGGCACATAAAATTAATCCTCGCACACAGCTTTGTCCCCTCTGCCTGGAATGTCTGCTGGCCTCATCCTCTTCTCTTAACAAAGTGCTTGCATTCCTCAAGCCCCAGCTCCCCTTGAAGTTCCCGTAACGTCTGTGTCACGCCTCACGCTGCCCTAGCTCCTTGCCCACACTTGAAGCCTCCGTGTTCATCTTGTATCGCTATGAGCGCTTTCCTCCATGTGTCCTCTTCTCAGCTGTAACTTCTGCAAAAGTGAGAGCAGCTTCTTTTTCACCATCAGCCCACAAAGAACCTGGAGAGTGCAAGAACCTCCCCCCCTTAAAAGGCACCATGGCCTGTTTTCAAAACTTTATATTCTGTCCAATTTGACTAACCAGCTTCTCAAGCCTCCAGAAATTATTTTCAGAAATCATCACTTAGTCTAAAACTGGCCAACCAAATGGATTGTTTCTAATTTTAAACAAATTCAAAATATAAAAATTCTGGCTTTATATAATGGATCAATTAGGGGGAGATTGCATGATATACATAACAACTGTTTTCTTCACCAAGGTTTATTCTGGAGACTTTTTAGCCTATTATCATACAAAAGCTGTAGAGCTCTGGGAGGTGAGGTCAGGGAATGCATTTTATTCGTGTTTACTTCCCAGAAGCTAGCACAGTGCCCAAGCTAGAGGAGGTACTCAGCTGACATTTTCTGAATTAGATTTAATGAACAGGAAACATGGCCAATAGAAATGAAAGTGAAGCTCCTCTTCCTTTTCCCTTCTACCTGCCTGCTCTGTCTTGTTGACTGAAGGATGACAAGGTTCGTACATTTGGAAAGGAGAGCTTTTCCTCATACCGTGCTACCACCCGGAGGGTGGCCATTCAGACAGGCTGAGAAGGGTAGCCTCCGGCCAGAAGCCAGACAGGCACTAGAGAGTGGGAAGAGTAAGTCCGGGATTTATGCTAAACAGGGTGGCCAGATATGCATATTCAATAAGCATAGGAGGAGTCATGAATATTTATCAAAGGAGAAATGTACGCATGTGCAGTTGAGCTCTGTGCCTCTCCATAGGACCCATGTTCAAAAAAATGGGGCTGTCAGCATGATCCGAGGGTGGAGCTTTTGGACCTCAGATGTCAAAAGGTGAAGCACAGGACGCGAAACCCCTCCCTGTGCATCCTCCCTCGAATGGCCAGAGCCACTCTGCTGTCGGTTGTCTGTTTTCAGGAAGAAATGTTTATAGGCTCACGCCTATAATCCCAGCAGTTTGGGAGGCCGAGGTGGGAGGACCACCTGAGGTCAGGAGTGCGAGACCAGCCTAGCCAACATGGTGAAACTTTGTTTCTATCCATCCCTCCTGCGTCTGTCATGCTCTCCGTCTCTCCACCCACCATCCACTTAGCCTCCATCATTCATCAGGAAGACAGCGGACTCCAGGCTCTGGGGTGCAGTATGGCTTATCCAAAGACATTCACCTGTCACTCATGGTCAGAGGAATTAGTAAAAGTGGAAACAATATGTTTTGCAGGTATCCAGGGAAAAGGTGCCTTAATTTTTCATCACTTGAGTGTCTTCGGCTGCCCTGGGAGATCTGTCCTCTTGCTGAAGTAGCACTCTTCAATGTTTGTGCTCATCCACAGATCCATCTACTGTGCCTGCTTTCTCCCGGGGCCTGGAGGGGAGACCTGGAGCTGCCATGTGTTGGATCATGACTGAAGACTTCACACTTCATCATGGAAGGAACAGGATGCCCGTGTGTATGGGCTACAGCCACATTTCTGTACCCGGTGTTGAATTTGTTAGAACCACTTAGGAGGAAGCCTTATGAAAATGTTTTAAAGGTGACAAATTCATGGGCATTTTAAGAATTACTACGTTTTTCTGTATAGTTCCAGAATTTAAACTAAAAGAAATTAAAAAAAAAAAAAAAAACACCCTTCGAGGGCACTTATTTGGGGACAAGGCTGGTTCACAGTTCACCCACGCTTTGTGAGGGTGACATTGCTGCAGGGGCCCGGGATGCCTCCCGGGTGCTCTTCTTCTCCTCTCTGTGCACTGGTCTGCCCACACCTGGGTGATGTGAGCTTCTCTTCTGCACACCTGGCGCCTGCAGAGCCCTGCGTTGCCTTTGTGGAGGCAGCCATTCTTTTCCTGCTCTTCTCCTGCATTCTTTCCACAGCCCGACTCTCTCTCTCTTTTTTTTTTTTTTTTTTTTTTTTTTTTTTTTTTTTTTTTGATTTTGTTTGTGTTTTGGTGCCGGGGGGTGCGTGTTTTGTGTTTTTGTTGGGGAAGCGAACCCCCCCCC
>CAUYQU010097768.1:0-110222 GCA_963574635.1 Cheracebus regulus | reverse complement strand
TAGGTCTTTTCACATAGTCCCATATTTCTTGGAGACTTTGTTCATTCCTTTTTACCCTTTTTTCTGTCATCTTGCCTTCTCGTTTTATTTCATTGAGTTGATCTTCGACCTCTGTTATCCTTTCTTCTGCTTGGTCAATTCTGCTGTTGAAACTTGTGCATGCTTCGCGAAGTTCTTGTGTTGTGTTTTTCAGCTCCATCAATTCACTTATATTCTTCTCTACATTGTCCATTCTCGTTAGCATTTCATTAAATCTTCTTTCAAGGTTCTTAGTTTCTTTGCATTGGGTTAGAACATGTTCTTTTAGCCCACAGAAGTTTCTTATTGTTCACCTTCTGAAGCCTGATTCTGTGAGTTCATCACACTCATCCTCCGTCAGGCCTTGCTCTCTTGCTGATGAGGAGCTGCAATCCCCTGTAGGAGGAGAGGCATTCTGATTTCGGGTGTTCTCAGCCTTTTTGCCCTGGTTTCTTCCCATTTTTGTGGATTTATCCACCTGTTGTCTTTGTAATTGCCAACTTTCAGACTGGGTCTCTGAGTGGACGTCCGGCTTGTTGGTGATGAAGTTTTTTCTGTTTCTTAGTTTTCCTTCGGCGGACACCCCTTCCCCACAGAGCTGGGCCTTCCCGGGTTCAACTGTGCTTGCTCTCAGTCCCTAGCGCTTCCAATTGCTGTTCTCCTTGTGGGGATGGGACCAGCAGACCCCGACTAAAAGTTAGGCACCCAGTCCCATATACTCCGCACCGAGAAGCGCCGCGCCGGCCAAAAGAGTCACGCTGGCAACCCGTGTGGCTCCTTTGCCGTGAATCTCCCAGTCTGTGGGCATCAAAAATTCGTCTGCAATTGTGGCATCCATTCAGTCTCTGCGCTTTCACTGGGAGCTGCAATCTGGAGCAGCTTCTACGCGGCCGTCTTGGATCTCTCTCCCTGAACTCTCTTTTTCTCATCTTCCTCTGCCATGCTTATACATGGCTTTCATCCTGAGGGTGACTCACATGGCTGCTGGAGCATCAGTCTTCACATATGAATTCCAAGGAGTAGAATAGAGGCACACACGAGACACATGAGGCCCCTCTCTGCTGAGGTACTCCTCTTTAAGGAGTCTTCTTGCTAATCTCATACAACTGCATCCTTTTTGCCATAATCACGCATAGTCAACTGGTCACACTTAACTGAAAGAGAGAATAGAACATAAAATCTTTCTCTGGGTAACAAAAGGCCAAGCTAAAACTAGGGGATCTTATACCAAGGAAGAGAGAGGAAACGGATATAGGGTAAATCATTTTTACTACATGCCTTTTCTTCGCTCTTCAAATTTCAGCATCTCTCTATTGCCTTGCTCTCCACCAAGACCTTGCTTGTTTCTCTGAGAAAATAGAAGCAGCTGGAAGAGAATATTCACATACTTCCACCAGCAAATCAACAAACTCATCTACTTTCAACTCCACATTTCCCTATAGCTATTGTTCCATTTCTCTGCTCCCTTTGAGAATAAACTTGTCAAAACCATGTCAATTGCCTCTTCTACTCCTTTGCCCCCCCAGTCTCACTAGAATCTAGTGTACCCAGGCTTATGTCTTTTGAAAGTATATTATCAAGGTCACCAACGACCTTCATGTTGTCAATACCAGTGGTCCTCATTTGACTTGACATGGTTCTCTCATCTTATACGGTTCTCATTTTAGTTGACATAGTTCAACCCCTCCTCCCTGAAACTCTTTCATCTCTTGCCAGTCAGTGTGTCACAGTCTCTTTGTTCTCTGTCCACCTCTCTGGCTACTCAGTTCACATTCTCTTGTCTGAATCCTTTCATCTTCATGACCTCTTAACATCTCCGCTTGGATTCCTGTTGGGCATTGCAAATGTGACATGTTCCAAACGAAAACTCTTTATCTAAATATCCACATCTTTCAGTCTCTCCCATTCCAAATGATGACAACTCTATCATGACTGTCACTCTGACTAAAAGCTTCGAAGTCATTGTCTTTTCTCGGTTTTAGGTTCCACATCTTGTCCGTAAATCCTATTGGCTCCACCTTCAAAACACAGCCACAGCGTGACCTCTTCTCACTATCTCTGCTGCGAAGAGCCTACTTTAAGCCTCATCACCTCTCACTGGGAACAGTGTAATTGGACTCTATGCTCCTGCCCTCTTCCTCGAATTTTATTTTCAACATATCAGTCAGAGTAACTCTTTAAAAATGTAAATTAGATCCCACCACTCTTCTGCTACAAATTTTCCAGTGACTTCTCTTCTTACTTAGAATAAACTCCAAACTTCTTAGCTTCTGAGCACAACCTGCAAGGTCCTACGTGATCCGACCCCTGCTACTCCTCTACCTCAACTTTTCCTCCTGTCCTTATACTTCATTATACTCCTGTCACACAGACCTACGTGCTATTTTTCAAACATACCAAATACGTTTTTACTTCAGGTCCTGTGCATTTGCAGAATCGGCTCTCCGGAGTGCTTTTCCTCTGGTTATGCATACGAATGCTCCTCACTTTATCCAGCTGTCGGCTCATGCATCATCGTCCCAGGCAACTTGTTCTTACTACTCTATGTAAAATAGCACTTTCTTTTCCTTTTCTGTCAATTTCTCCTGCTTTGCTTTTTGCACGGTCTTTAATATTACCTGGCAGACTTATTTATATATTTGTTTATTTCTGACTTCCTCTATTAGAATGCAAGATTCAGTAGAGTAGGGATATTATCTTTTTTTTTTTTTTAACTCTATATTTCCAACATGTAGAACAGTGCCTGGCATACAATAGGTGTTAATAAATATCGATTGATCACTTGACTTCTCTTGAGACCAACTTGTACATCCACAGATATGTTAGGTACCTCCTGAGCTTCTTGTGAGATAATCTACAGACCAGTTGTGTTTGATCACAAATTAGCTCTTTTAGGGCCGCTTCCCAAATCTTGCCAATATCCTTGGGTGGATTTTCTGGCCTCACCACTGCCAAGATCCAGGGTAGGGATTAAGGGAAGAAGTGTGAGAGTCAGACACTCCAGCTCACAGCCACCTAATTGAAATCTCACTGGAATCTCCATGCTTGTCTTCTCAGAATTTTTTTCAGAAAAGAGCATGCATGCAAATTGGAAATAGACTATTTAAGCAGATTTGTCTTCTGACTTCAAATATTGGATATATCTATTCTTTATTATTTGACTACAACATTCTGAACATTTTTCTCATTTTTGGGACTCTAACATGGTCTGAGTCTTATCGAATGTGGGATATTTTCTCACATCATTGAAGCCAAAAAATCCAATATTCTCTCTACTTGGAATGGAGGCTAGAGAATGGGTACATGACTGAGGGCTGGACTTGAGTCCAGTGTTTCTCAGTAACTTCCAATTTGTTAAACAGTACAAACAGCCGGGCACGGTGGCTCATGCCTGTAATCCTAGCACTTTGGGAGGCCTAGGCGGGCAGATTGCCTGAGCTAAGGAGTTTGAGAACAGCCTGGCCAACATGGTGAGAACCTGTCTCTACTGAAATACACAAGAAGTTAGCTGGGCATGGTGGCTTACACCTGTAGTTACAGTTACTCGGTAGGCTGAGACAGGAGAATTGCTTGAACCCACGAGGTGGAGGTTGCAGTGAGCCGAGATCATGCCACTGCACTCCAGCCTGGGTGACAGAGCGAAGAAAAGGCATGTAGTAAAAATGATTTACCCTATATCCATTTCCTCTCTCTTCCTTGGTATAAGATCCCCTAGTTTTAGCTTGGCCTTTTGTTACCCAGAGAAAGATTTTATGTTCTATTCTCTCTTTCTGTCTCTACAAAAAACAAAACTAAACAAAACGATGCAAAAGTAATGGCACTAGTATTCAACACTGGCAGCAGATGTCACGATGCCCCGTGATGAGGTGGCAGCAACATCTAGAGGTGGCAGGTGCACTGTCTTACAGTAACAGTGGTCTCCTGACGGTCTAACCTGTTCAAGTATTTTCATTCTTTTCCATTTTGCAGTCCTCGTCCTCCAAATTTTTGTTGATCTGTGATCTCTTCTTGTTTTTTTCCAATAAATTATCTGTGGATTAATACAACCAGCATCAGTTTCTGTTGCTTGTGTTCAAGAACACTTTGCTGAGGTGGGTGGATCACCTTAGATCAGGAGATCAAGACCAGCCTGGCCAACATGGAGAACCCCATCTCTACTAAAAATACAAAAAATCACTGGGCATGGTGGCAGGCACCTGTAATCCCAGTTATTTGGGAGGCTGAGGCAGGAGAATTGCTTGAACCCAGGAGACGGAGGTTGCAGTGAGCCGAAATCATGCCACTGCACTCCACCCTGGGCAGTAGAGCAAAAATCTGTCTAAAAAAAAAAACAAAAAGTACTCTTTTTGATATGAAAGATTAAAAAAAAATCCAAACAAAATAAAACAAACGTTGTATGGTAAAAACATAACTTTTATAGTAACTATCATATGATAATGTACAAAGTATGAATGATACTATTTTGGTTTTTTATATCTTAATAGTTGTGATGGTTAATTTTATGTCCATTTGGCTAGGTCATGTTACCCAGATTTTGGTCAAATTTTATTCTAGATATTCCTGTGTATTTTCTAACGATGAGATTAATATTTAAATCAGTAGACTCCGAGCAAAGCAGATGACCTTCCAAAATGTGGGTGGGCATTATCCAACCCATTGAGGCCTTAACAAAAAGATTGATGTGCTCTAAAGAAAGGAAATTCTGCTAGCAGATTGCCTTTGGACTCAAACTGCAATGCTTCTCTGGTTGAGGGACTGTTAGCCTACCCTGTAGATTTTAGACTTTCCAGGCCTCCACAACCATGTGAGCCTATTCCTTAAAATAAATATCTCTCTCTCTCTCTCTCTCTCTTTCTCTCTCTCTCTCTCTCTCTCCACACACACACACACCCTATTGATTCTCTTCTCTGGAGAATCGTAACACATAGTGAAACAGATTACACTCTGACTGTGTTCTTCATACTAATTAGCTATTGTAATACTTACTCTACTCTTTGAAGCAATTATGGACCCCCACCGTCTTGTTGGATTTAGGCAAAGATTCTTTCACGAGAAGGAGCTCCTGATACATCAGTGAGCAGACCCATTTCCACTTCCCAGAGGGAGTAAAGGAGGTCTAATTAGCAATTGATCAGGGAATGTCAACTAAAATGCAGCTACCAGTGATCTCCCAGACTAGTCCTTTCAAGGCTACAGGGTGGGAACTACACTTAGGAGCAACCAGCTCATAAGCCAGAGACGTATCTCTGGGGACACTGTTGCTGGTGGTAAGAAGTTCACAGTGGTTCTAATTAGACAAGATCTTGCCAGTTCAAGCAATTCTACTAGGGTCATTGAATCTTTCTGGCTAGTACAGGAAATAAACTAGGGAGGAAACAAAAAAGAAATGGGACTTAAGGCAAGAAGTAATGGACAAGCCTACTTCCTTGCTTCAAACCTGCCTGATGGTATAAGAATTGGCAGTTGAGAGTATAAGAGAAAAGCAAGGAGGAATGATGAGCAACTGGGGGAAATGGTACTTGGTAGAGGAAGTGAGAAGAGGAACTTGTTTTTAAGGGCACGTAAGACTGCTTTTAGAAACTGTGTGTATAAAGACCAGACAGCGCTCAGGGGTCCTACATCATGCAGGTGAGAGCAGAAAGCTAAATAATGCAATCTGACTTATATTCATTATAATGTAGTTATGTGGATTTGCTGTGAGTATCAAACAAATGAGATGAGGTATATGATGGTGCTGGACAAACCAAAAAATAATGCAAATGCAATTTAATGAAGGATATGTGGGTGTGCAGGAGAAAAACTATTCAAAGGAAAGTTGGCACATCATGTTTTCATCCCACCAGCCTGCTCCTTTGCCCAGTTCCTTCTGATTTTAGGTACTAAAACGTAAAACCAGAGACGGAAAGAAGGAATACCAAAGCTTATCAGCTTTCACCTAGACCATTGGGTCAGTCCTTTCCCCCAGTAGTTCCTGGAGTAACCCTTGTAAGGGAAATCTGCTCCTATCACTTTACACATGGTAGACACTGAGATAGGCTAGATCCTCCTTTGAGGAGAACTTTATTCCTTATGATAGGGAGTGTGGTCAGCAGACAGCCTCAGCTCTCCACTCCTTTCATATCTGCTTCAGCTACAGAGTCTCTCTCCCTTCTCCCAGTCTCAACTTCCCTTCTGACCACACAAGTCACACCCTGAGTGGAAATGGGAACAAGCAAGGCCTGGAGATTTCTGCTTGAAGAACTACAACTCTGAGAAGCCCTAACTTCTGTCTCCACCCACTCGCGCTTCCTCCCTCTCTCTTCTCTTCACAGGTATTGATCCCTCGTAAACATCTGTCTAAAACTCTGTCGTGGCACTTACTTTCAGAGAACCAGCCTGCCATACCATCTTTAACTCTTTAAATGGCTGCTTGTTGTCTCTACACAGCTTCCTAATAGGAGGACGTAGTGATCACCTGAATAGAACTGGCACATAGCAGGGACTCAGTAAATACTTGTTGCTCTTGGTATGCAAAGCCAGAGGATGAAAAGGAGATCAACATCCTCTCGTCAGCCCCTCTTTCTTGCAATTCCTGGAGTATTGGTTTCTCAATAGAAATAAAAAACATTAAAAATAAATTGGAATATCTTGTAGACTAGAGTATAAGTTAGCATAAATCTTAAAGTTAAAACTTGTGAATTTCAAATTATTTTGGCCCAAACAGGAAGTTGCTTTAATCTCTGGCCTCAAACCCTGGAGATTAAACTGTGTTGATGCTTCTGTGCTGTGAGAAGGTCATTCATTAATAATCTGAGAAGTTCTGATCTTCTGTATCCTGACCTACATAGTATAGCATAAAACATTGTCTACCATCTGCTATTACCATCTTTGCAGCCAGATCTCCTGCCTTCCTTAATCTACACACCCTAGCCATGTGGAACTGTTGTAGATTCCCTTGGAGTGACCATGTGTTTTGAATATGCCTTAGATCCACCCTCTCATTTTTGTTCTGGTCATTGCACCTTGAATCTTTATTTTTGTTGAGGGTGCAGATCTTCCCCACATCCTCTCCCTGTGTTTTGGGCAAAGATGACTCTTCTTTTGGCTCTAGGAGTAGGCTTGTGACCTATGGCTGGCCAGAGTGTCATATTCCCTTGAACATAGTAACAGGAGATTGTGTGATTCAGATGGACACAGTAAGGCTCAGTTTTGGGGCTTTTGTAAAACTAGTTGGAAAGAAGAAACATTTCTTTTCACTGGAGTTAATGCAAGGCTTCCGTGCAAGCTTACAGTTGTTGTCAGCCACTTTCCACCAAGAAAAGGATGTCTGCCTCAGTATTGAGTCTACAGAGAGGAAAATGGAGCTGAGAGATAGAAAGGCTAGTTGATCATCTGTTGAATGCTTAGATTTAGAAATATCTGAAGGCTGTATACCCGTGGATATTTTACCTATTTGAGGCTGTACATTTCTATGTGTTTGTGTGTTTGAGTTTGTATATGCATATATGCTTGAAATGACACCTCACCTCTCAATCCTGGACTTGGCGAGCACCTTTAGTTTTTAAGCCTGAGGACAAAATCACTTCCCTATTGAACATGAATTCCTTGGTCAGAGGCTGAATTATTGCCTCCTTTGATCTCTCATTGCGTCTGGCTGATAGCTTCACTGGAGCATGTTTTACTTGCCGTGGCTTTCATCTGTTTATGTCTCCTTTTGCAAAGTGATTCTCTTCCATTTCAGAGACTATACATTCTTTATTTTCCTGTCTCCAGTGCATCATAGAGTACCTGGCATGTGGGAGGTACTTATTATATTTGCATAAATGAGTGAAACTAGAAATACGGGGTGATCTATTATTTAAGTATAGCTACCTCCAAATACTGAATTAGATGTTTTTTGACTCTACTAATGGGATTATATATGTTTTCCCTTCCCAAGAAGCTTTATTTAGTGGAAGTATTAGAGATATGATTGTACAAAGTATGATTTCTAACTGAAATGGGTAGTTTCAAGAATAATGTCTTAGGATGACATGTGAAAGGTACTGTGGTGTCCACATTGCTGTGCTTTCTGTAGGCAACTTCCGTTCCTTGTTTTTGCAATCATTAGAACTTAACCTTTGTTTTGCACTTTTGTTGTGAAAATCAATTGATTCTCAACAACAATATTGGAAGCTTCTTTATCCCACCAGGATTTAAGGTAGACTAGAAGATCCAAATCTGCGTTCTTCAAGGGATGCTTGATGTTTTCATGCATATTGTGGGAAAACAACTGCTTCTCATTAGTTTAGTCTAAAATAAAAGCTGTTTTGTCTTTTGAACATTTTGATGAGTTATTTTCTTGGCTGCTTGAGTGAAACATTTCTCTGCAGTTAAGCAAAAATATTAGAGGCAAGTACAAATCTGTCAAACTTGATGTGTTGACTTTACTCAGAACTTTGTTATTAATAATTTCTTAATAAGCAGTTCTTTAATCCTCCTGGTTTTGTAGACTGAACCTTTCCGATATCAAAGGATGAAGAGAGAGACACAGTAAACCCTTCTGTAAACATTGAGAGGAAGTTGGTAGGAGGCTCTCTGGCCCTGATATGTTTGCAAAATACATCAAAGCAGAGCAATAGGAAATAATAATTATAATCAAGGAACTTAAAACTGTGACATAGATATATTTCTCTTTTGCTGGGAATCTTACTTCATCACAGCATTTAACAGAATTGTTTGGGAATAGTAGTAAACAGATTTTATTATTAAGAAGAACTAGGAATAATTTTGTCTTTTCTCTTTAAGACAGGAAGGCAGACCTATAGACTGGATATTTTCTCTTTTTCCAAAAATTTTACTGTGTTTTTACTGCTATTTGCAATAAACTCACATTCTGTAGGTTAACTCACCTACTCTACTTTTAAGGACTGTGAGTTACATATGTATATTTGCTAGTAGGAAAAGTAAATGAAATTATGATTGTATTACCAAAGTACAAAATTTGCTAAGTAAGATTTGGCTACATAGAGGATAAGGGATAAAAATAAATATCATTTTGGAATATTTTTAAATGCACAGTGACATTTCAGGAGAAATATACTTAGTTGCCTATTTTTTGAAAAAGCAAAGATCAGAGAAGTGAAATGTGGGAGTGATTCTATTAATGTTTCTGGTAGATTTTTCTATATTCTTAAAAATCTCAAGATTCTTTTAGATTCATACACTAATAATTATATAAAGAGGGCAGAGAAAACAGCAATTATTATGATGACTGGATTAAGTACCCTGGCATGGAACAGAGAAAAACAAGCATATCTGCATATGGGAACATGGCCACATAATGTTTTCAGCAACAGATTTCTATGGAGGATTTTTGGCATGAGTAATAAACATTCATATTGTTGGAATTGCCACATGAGTTATACTGGGGGCTATTTTAAGAAAAACTGGAACCTGTTAATTATTTCTTGGACTCTATAGTTCTGATTTATGTATTGTAGGATAAGAAGAATATAAGTTGTTGATGGCTTTTCTCTGGAGTATTATTAGTCCAGGTGTCTGTGGTTCTGAAACAATTTGAAAATTAAAAAATTCTGTTTAGCATTTCCAAGTCAGAAGGTATAGGGTGTATTGATGATTCAAACGAAGATATTCTGATTCAATCAATTATAATTGGCAGAAGCAGACTAGAACTCTAAGTAAGATGGGATATTCTTACCATTTTTAACTTCTCTGATCCTCAGAACTCCATTAGGAAAATGTGATAATGACAATACCAATCTCATAGTATGGCTACTATGAGAATCAAGTGAATTACGTATGTGTAGGGCACTTTGTAAATTACAAGTTACTAAATTGTATCTATACTTATTACTGTTTTAAAAACATTGATGTTACTTCTAGCAGACACTTATGATGCACCCGGCTTCATCCTTTTAGCTCACCTGATTTTAGTGTAGCTGATGTAGACAGCTCCATGCGAGTTACTAGCATCCCGCATCAAGCACAGGATGTGACCTCTCTCTGCTGTCTTGGAGGGCTTTTTGAAAGCAGAGAAGGCTGATCAATCATATACAGACACAACCTGGAAGCTAGGGGAAGTGAATGACCTATGAGATAGCCTTGCTTCAAAGGCTGGTAGGAGTCAGTGCATAAATATCTGAGGTTTGTTGTCCTCTGGTGAGACAAATCTGAGGTATGACCGAAACCATTCCCCAGAGGAGCCTCAGTGAGAGTGAGCTCTAGTTGTCCACAGCAGTAATCAGCAGAATAACACATGGATTGTACTGTCTTTTCTTACTGTCCTTGCCATGCTCCCTCACTTCTGCTTTCTGGGACTGCCTCCCATCAAACCATCTGCACCCAGCCTTTGTCTCCAGCTTTGCTCTCCGAAGGTATTACCCTAGCCTAACTCCCTCTAGACATATTAGCATAGTGCTAAAGAAACAACAAAAAAAATCACACCACAGCAAAATGAGATATTTCAGTGGGCACCCTATGGAGAAAATTCCTGGCAGTGAGTTTTACTACCATACTGAAGGGATTAGGGGAACTGCTGTGATAATAGGTACTGTACTCAGGACTTTCAAAGCTTCAGAGCTGTTGTTTTCAGTATATTTCAGACCTTTAATTACAGAAGAAAGCCTTGAATGTGGGGAGTGGGAACTCAAATCCGTTCTGTTTGAGGCATTGAATAACACTGTATAAAGTGTGCTGTTATAAAGCACTGTGAAAGGGGTGACCTAAGGAAGTAAGAACAAAACATCAAAGGAGCGAGAAAGAAGGAAGAATTAGGAATCATGTGGATAATTGAGTCCCCGAACTTTGCCTGCTTTAGGCTTCCTTCCAATCCAGCATTTATCTTGGGATTGCCGGGTCTTATGTTCCATGAGGGTTGGGAACTCTGTGCATTGTTCCCTCTGCGTCACCTCATGGGACACAGCAGCTGCAAATAAGCAAATTTGGAATAAATGAATAAATTAACGGATTGAATTTCCCTGCTTAGGAGTGTGATGTGAGGGAAAGCCTTGGACCAGGAGGTGGCAGGAGGGTTCAAGCCTGGGACCTGTCATGAAACTGACACATCAGCTTGCCAGCTCAGCAGTCCTGCAGGTGTTGGGTACCCCAACACCAAAATAAAGGCCTTTAATTGATTTTAGAGTTGTAAGGAAACTTGTTAAGCAACTGGACTTTGAGGTCAAGCCGAAATGGGTGTGAATCTAAAACATCCCAAATGGGTGACCTTGTGAAAGTTAGTTTTCAGTACTAATCCTGAAGTTTTAAATGTGTCAGAGGGATACAATGATACCTTCGTCTATGGATGGCTAGGATGCTAATGTTGAACATAGATATAATTTTTGGTATACAGCAGTCAATTTCTATTATTCTCTGCTTTCCTCTTGCATTATTGGGTTTCTGTGAGTCTCCATTTATCTGACAAAGGACCCTAGCCTGGAGGAAATAGAAAGAAGAAAAAGAAGAGGATTGAGTAATCCATAGCTTGAGAATAAAAACCTTTAAATATCAAAAAACTATTTATTTTTGTGGCTATATGTCCAAATATTACAGACATTATCAGGAAAATTGGCATGCATGCTAGTAATTTTCTTTCCAGAAAAACTAGTATTTTAAAACTTTCTTAAAACTCAGACATTTTATTTTTGGTCTTCCAGATTTCTATTGCCTCTTTGATTTTTATTTTCTCTGTCTTTGCTTTCATGGGTATCCTGCTTCCTTCTGTCAGGGGCTTTCTTCTCCTCCTCTTTTTACCCCGAGGACTTGGAGTCTTGCTGTGAGTTGGTAGTACCGTGGTGAGGACTCTGTTCTTGCACTGACCTTTTCTGTCACTCCCTGAGCTCTCCAGCCCCCTCTGTTAGAAGGAGCCAAGCATTCCTTTGTCCACAGAGCGTTTTATTTTTGTAGCTGCTTACTGAATCTTCCAGTTCAGTGGATGCATTCCAGGCCACAGGCTCCCTCAATTACTTCTCGACAAATACTGTCCTCTAAATTCTCCTTCCTGGTTATGAACTGAAAGATTGTTTCATGGGAAGGGGCATGCTTAGCAACAGAATGCAGAAGGGAAAACTGGTGAGTTTGGTGAGTTGGAAGCCTGGCTTTACCCGATTAATATGTTTCAACTGGTGAAGACCCTTCGGCGTTAGAAATAATTCTTTCCCTCATTCCAAATCAAACCTCCACAAAGAAACAGCATTTTTGCTTAGAAGAGTTGCTTGTTTCTGTGTAGGCTGCAAAAATAGCTGCCATTCTTCCCTCTTTCTATATCTCTTCCCTTCGCAATGGGATCCCTTCTCTGCAGCTTCTCCCATAAAAAGGTACATTCTGTTTCGCCAAAACATGAACCTAGGCTGGGCTTATGACTTCCCTTGGCAAATAGAATCCAGAAAAGTAACTATGTGTGAGTTAGAAGCCTGGCCCCAGGAGGCCTTGTGGTTTCGGCCCTTTCTCTTGGAATGCTGCCAGCCATCTTGTGCGCAAGCCTGGGCTGTGTGATGGAGAATGAGGTACCATGTGGACCAGCAAGGAGTCATCCCAGTTTCCCAAGCAAGGCCTCAGACATGTGAAAGAGCTTAGCCAAGATTAACCAAGCCTGGGCAGATGGCAGAACCATCTAGATGGCTTGAAGATTCATGAGTCCTAATATGGAATTGTTGTAAAGCATTAAATTTTGAGATGATGTGTTATGCAGCCAATTGAACTAATTTGGGTTTTACAAACCCACTAATATACACTATGTTAAATTGATAGTTTAAATTCTAGGATGGCAATGACAAGTATAGATGATAAAAATAGCGGAGTAGAGACAAATCTAGAGGGCAAAGTTCTAGTATGTAAGGATGTTTTTTCAATGTTGCCTTTATCTGATCTCACTGATAGGCAAATCTTTGAGGACTCATGGTCTTTAGTGGCTTTCATAGTATAAGGCTTTTGTAATGTCATTATAATGCCATCAACTACTCTTCCAGCTCAGGAGATCTCAAACTCTAGGGTTCCACACTCTTTTTCTAGGAGTTCTGTCTGTCATGGGGTCTTGTGAAAGACAGGCATACAGGACGAATCAGATGAGGACTGAACTAATCTCGGGGCATTGCTGTTGGGGATGAGCAACGTTTATGAGAAGTTTGTTGAAAACATTCGATTCATACTTCACGTATTATGTTAAGTTGCATGACTTTAAGGAATTATTTTTCAAAACCTCATTTTTTTTTGTTTCTAAGTAATTGAAAGACGTAAGTAAAAGATGAAAATTCATAGTTTAACTTTTGTTAACTCAGCATTTAATCTTGTGCTCATTGGTTCACACATAACAACCAAAAGGTTTTTAATGCTGAGTTTAAAAAGGATTTAAACAAACATGATGTAGTAATTTCTTTCTAGAAAAATTTTTTTTCCACTTAGCAAATTATTTTCTCTCTATAGAAAGTGAATGCTCTATCCAAGGCTTCCTCTCATTAAAAATTTTAAAGGGAGCTTTTTTCTTCATTAGCTGGAAACATCAAGATTTTATTGGCTCTATTCAAAGGCTGTAAGTCCTCATAACTAGTCAAATTCAAAATACTCAGAACAGAATTTGGTAAACTCAAGCAGAAGTGGTCTCTAGATAGTTGAAGATTTTTCTATATTTACATGTTTCTCCTTCAGAAAATTTTAGTGCTACATTAATATTTTTTGATCTAAGATGACCAGCTTTTCCATTTTTTTAAATAGGATTGTGAAATAGTCCTTGCTTAGGAAGATGTTTGAGATTCAGGAGAGATTAAAAACTAGATAGAGAAAAACATTGTTGTGAATCATATGCTTTTGAAAAGGAAAATGTTCTAATTATCACAGTGTTACATGCTGTTTGGCTGGTTGGCTGTGCCAAGATGAGGTTGGAACTTTGCCTGTCAGATCCCTTGGCTTCTTTGAGCAGAGTCTTACACCAATACTGCAGTAAAATTCTTGCTATTTATTTAAGATACAAATCAACATAGAAGTATATACTCTAAGCCTAGAGAATAGAGAGAAAACTAGTCCTGACACAAATTACTAACACTAAAATTTATTTAATTCGAAGTCCATGTTAAAGCTCCTCCCAGAAAGAGGCATATAGAGACATTGCCCAGTGATTATTATATGTCAAGAGTCTGATGCTCAGATTGGGTAAAACCAGGAGCCTCTTTTTCTCTCTACCTCTTTGCTGAAGCTGGCTTCTCAAGCTGGCTAATTTTTTTCCCAGTTGTGCTATGTATGGTTCTGACCCAAACTGTAGTAGAAGAGTAGAAACAAAGAGATTCGTGTGACCTATGGTGGAAATTTTTGGAAGATGTCACATTGAATCTCTATAATCTCAGTTTAGAGTTAGAACATTTTTAGGTATTCTTGACAGTATTATAAACAAATTCTATACAACTTTTAACTAATAAATGGATTTGTTATCTCATGAAAAATAATAGTGATAGATGTGTTTAGAAATAGATCAGTGGCTCAACTATGCCAGAGCTTTAGGTTGGTGTCTCCATGACTCTTGTCCTGCTCTCATGGTTGTAAAATGGCTGTCACATCTCCAGGCATAACATCGCATGAATGACTTTACCTAGGGGCAAAAGTAGGATGAAAGCCAAAATAGTGAATATAATCTCTTCTCATGTCACTCTCATCTTTTATCAGGGAAGAGAAAAAATCATTCTGGGAACAACTTTCTTTACCATCTCCCCAGATAACTGTTCTTTATTCCTTAAGGGCCAAAATTTTGACACATTGCCATTGCTAGAAACAGGAGGTCTTGGAAAGTGAGTGATGAGCTTTTTTAGCCTTTGCAACAGGAGATGAGTGATGGTTAAGTGGGTCAGGAATGGCACCTGGGTAGCAACAATAGCGTCTCTACTGTGATTGCCACAATTTAAAAAATCAAGAGATTTCATGCGAAAATCTGAATTACACCATCTTTAGAAAAATGAGAAAATCTGAAAATGCTGGCCATGCTTGTGTGAAAAAGATAAGCCATCTCTCAGTAGCAGCTGGTTTGTTAGAATGGGACGTGAAAATTGACTTTGCCACAGGCCTCATTGTTGTCCATTTTTTCCCCAACACTGGGACTCTGTTATTTGCCATTCCTCATTGTGTTTTCCTTGTGGTTTTTATCGGATGAGGGATCTTTCGTTTATTCATGAACTTGGTTTACCACTATAGGCATTTCAGGTGAATTTCTTTAAATGACAAGACCAAGAAAACACAACATTTCAGAGTGATTTTTTTTGGGTCTCTATCTGTATGTAAAGTTTTGCTTTTAAAGAAGAAAAACCTAATTTTTAAGCAGGTCATCTAGAATCTTAAGCATTGTAGATCAAGTGAAAGTAATGCTTTTGACTGGAGATGTCAACTTGTCATGTCCAGCCGGGAAAGTTAAGGAGGGGAGAAATGAATGTGCTTCTCCCAAGATGATGAGATTCGGAGTAAAAGTAATACACCTTTAGAAACAAAATAAAACCCAATCAAAATTCCTTTAAAGTCAAGTTAGCAAGTTTGTTCATTTGAGAATAGCAAGGGGAAAACTATGAAATATTGAGAACATTTAGGGAAAAATATGAAATACAGTGATTTAAGGGGTACTTTAATGGATTCCCACAGGAAAAGTATCATTAAAGAATTTAGAAAACAGCATCATGAAGTTGAGGAGATTTTACTTGCCCCATTCTTAGAATGCCTCCAATTGATTTTCATTTACAGTTTGACTCTAGGGACCCAGAACATCAAAATTACACCGTTCAGTACAGAATGACTCTGCAGCACCAGTGTTTCCTAACTCTTGAAAGTGAAGAACATACTAGATTCTTATATTTTTATATAAACTATATTTTTATATAGGTTAAAAATTCATAAGCATTTATTGAATGAATTAGATTTCTGCAGTCACAAAAGTCTCGTTAAATACTGCTTCTATCACATGCGTTTTTACTCACGAGACTTCAACAGTTTCTTAATTTGTACACGTTACATCTTATCTCACCTGCTCAATTCATAAGGTTTGGTTCCACCCAGCTTCTTCCAAACTCTCCTCCATTATTTTCTACTAACTCCTATCACTCCTGAAAGATTCTTTCTTTACTGTTTCAGGTACACACTGCCTATATTTCCTGTCCTGTGTCACTCTATTTTCTTTGTCTACAAAGCCAGTTGTTTCCCATTGAACTCTCATCCAGACTAAAACAAATTTCCAAGGCTCACTTTATGACTTGACCTTCCCCAGGATGCTTACTTCATCTTCAACATCATTAATATCCGTTTTCATTGAGTTGCAACGCTCTATACAGCCTTGTAGAGAACATTATTGCTGTATGGATAGAGATGACATGCTCATCAAGGACAAGGATAGAACAGTTTATTTCTTTTCTGGCCTTCATGCTGCCCATCATAGCACTGAGTACAAATTGGGAACTCAGTAAATGCTGGTGAATAATACTTCCCTGACATCTTCAAACAGAATTCAGTGCTCCCTTTATTTCTTGTCCTATGAAGCCCTGTTTAGAGTTCCATTACAACAGTGGGCTCTATAAATACCTGTTTATAACCTGTTTCCTGTACTAGACAGTAAATCCTTGGTGATCTGCAACTATATTCTCCTCATCCTCAAGTCTCCAGCCTTTCATGCTGCTGAGCACATAGTAGGCTCTTAATAAGTATTTGTTGACCAAATGTATGCATAATAGTTTTTCAGGTTAGAGTAACTAGCAGCACTGAAGACAATTTGATTAATAAAGTGACATCCCTGGTACTAGAACCTAAGCATGTAGAAATGCATATGAGACTGGTAATTCTACCCTAGGGAGAAGGGAGTTTGCTGAAAAAGGAAGAAGTTTGCTGAAAAAGAAGTTGTTAGGATAGGTAATATATTTGGAATAGTTTCCTTGTAAGAGTTTCTAGGTATAGTCTTGTAAGATTGGGAAAATTTTTCAGGTTGGGTTTTGTTTGTAGAGGTAATGAATAAAGTAGACACTCATGGCTTCGTTTAAACAATGCTTAGAAATATAGCCTTGATTGCGATTGAGAAGTATTGAAATTTTACCTTCTTATAACCATAAGACAGAGGATGGAATTAGGGGGTGTTTGGGAGGAGGCTATAGAGAAGAAAATACTTGAGACTATAAGAGAAAAAGTTGAGTGATGGATAAAGGGGATGAAAAAGAATTCACCGAACCTCTTGTCTGCTGGGGTGTTCTTAAGTAAAGTAGATAAACTGAGAATAGTAGAGCCCCTAGCTGTCCTCCTACATCCATTCTATCCTTAAATAGTGATTGAATTTTGGCAGTGCATATGGATAGGCTGAATTCCTAGTGTGTCCATGGAGTTAAATTCATGTGATGTGTGCTACCTTTGGATCAGGTCTTTTAGGAAAGTGTGTGTGCCTCCTCTGTACTCTGTCTTTATACCACCTGGATTTAGAGGTTGATGAGGTCCTAAGGGATTCTGGAGCCACAAGACAGAAATAATCTTGATTTCTGATTCACTACATGAAAGAGGGTCATGGTCAATCAAGAACACCTATGTTGAACTGTTTTGTGAACAAAAAATAAACTTCAATTTTATTTGTACCACTTACATTTTTGGACCTATTTTTCATCACAATTTAGCCTAAACTAATGAATGCACCAGATGTTTTTGCATTGACACAGCCTTTTCTGCCCTTTATATTTGTACTGCCACGAGATAAAATCTTATGGTTGCTTTGTTGGGTTGGTTTGGATAACTCGCAGCTGGGCAAGCTGCTTCCCCATTACTTGCAATAAACAGAGAAGGGTGAGGTCTCTAAAGTGAAGTGTAGGGGAATGAGTAGAATGAGGCTTTATCAACAAAGACGTTGGTACTGTTGTTAGCCTGAGGTCTAGTGATGTAATCTATGTTTTCAAGAAGTTTATTACATGGTTGAAAAAGCGTGTTACTGGTGGAGCTCTGTGGCTCATGCCTGTAATCTCAGCAGTTTGGGAGGCCGAGGCTGGAGGATTGCTTGAGCCCAGGAGTTCAGGAGCAGCCTGGGCAACATGGAGAAACGTCATCTCTAGAAAAATACAAAACTTAGCTGGGCGTGTTGTCATGTGCCTGTGGTCCCAGCTACTTAGGAGGCTGAGACAGAAGGATCCCTTGAACCAGGGAGATTGAGGCTGCAGCAAGCTACGATCATGCTGTTGCACTCCAGCCTGGGTGACAGAGAACTTGTCTGAGAGAAAAAAGAGTGATATTTACAAATGCAAAGTATATTAACAGGCCACAAACACATGCCCAATGAATGGGCAATACATGCACTTGGGGTTTATAAACGTGTCCCTGGCATAGGCAGATGCAGTAAGGAATGGGAACAGCGTATGTGGAAGGAGCAACCTGGAGAGAGAGGTGACTAGAAAATATTAGCCCCAGTATTCCACAGAAATTTTCAGGGGACTTTGGACTTCCATAGGTCATGGTATAGGGACATAACATCATATTACCTGCATCTTAAGGGACCAGGAGACTTCAGCTGATAAGTGCTTTGAAGTAGTTCCTGCTTATCAGTCCTATCCATCACTCTCACTCATTTATAATCCTAGCACACATCCCAGAGAGAAGCACATAGTAGAAGCAGAGTATATTTGTTGAGTAGTCATTGAATGCCTTTACTTTCTAGTTGTGTTCTTAGTATTTTTAAACTATGTCTCAGAGAACTGCAGGATCCCAGAATTTGCTTCAAACTGTGCTTTGAAACACACCAATGACTTCCAAATCCAGAGCTGCATCCTCAAATTCTTCTTGGATTGTCAGGCTTCTGAATTCAACTGGCCATTAATTATGGTCGAAAGGATGTCCCTTGGGCCCCTCAAATTCATCACATGAAGAAGCTACAGGCTTATGTGTCCACTTTAAAAATAGCACAGAAAAAGAGAGATCGTTTTGTTCCCAGCAGCCATAAAAACCCTGAAAATGGAAACAGTTCCAAATGTCTAGGGAATTCTGTGCCTAGGGAAATGGGATCGTCTAATTAGCTCCCTTGGATCATGTGAGCCGCTCTGGGGGAAGGCAAGGCAAGACTCCTTGATAGAGAGCCTCATTAGAGACTTATGTGAACTGGGGGAGATGCACTTCCCAGAGGGAAGTGAAACAGGGCGGATAAAATAACAGAGGATACCTATGGTAGCGATTCAATAATTATTTGTTAAATTGAGTTGCATGTGGATCTTCACAACCAAAAATATGTTTGAACTTTACAAGGATAACTTTTTGGCCTACCTTTCAGTATGAACTTAATTTTGTTGAGCCAGCTGCTCATCTTTGGTCTAGAGGCTATTAAGCTAAGTTTTAGCTCAGGCTATCTTAGGCAGATTTATAACCTCCTGAGATGCTGGCATTATAATGAAAATGCTGACAGCCCCCAAGTTTTGCTGACAGGAATGGCACAGCTGTGATAGAACTAGAAGATGAATGAAAATACAGTGCCTCATCCTTGTGGAGTTGTCATGAGTTTCCGTGGAAGAGAAACAAGTCTTTAATTAGCCCAGGGCTGGAAGAAAGGCTCTCCAATATTAGAAGACCAAGTTGGTTTAGATTTAATTGTCATAGTTTTCCCAGGCCATTTTAAAAACAAGCATGAAGAAATTGAGGAATAGAATATCATTTTAAAAAAATCATTTCTTTGTCACGAATACAAAGTTTGGCTTTGTCATCTAAATGAGGGGTCAGAAAACAAGGGCCTCTGGGCCAAATGTCACCCACAACAGGTTATTATAAATAAAGGTTTAATTAGAACACCGCTATGCCTGTTCATTTAAATATTGTCTGTGGCTACTTTTGCATTTTGGCAGAGTTAATTGTGACATAGACAACGTGGGCCCACAAAGCCTAAAAAATTGACTATCTGATCCTTTACAGGAAAAGTTTATATACCTTGAATTTAAAGAAATGATTTTCAAGACTTTTCATTATTTATTTTGTTTCATGATATCATACATTACCTCCTTGCCTTCTACGCATGTCTTTCTAATTATGCTTAGAATATGTAGTTGTTTTAAAAAATAAAGTAGATTTGTTTAGAAATTCCATTATAATGCTTGAGAAAGCTGGAGACACCTGAGATTCCCAACATTGAAGTGACTTAACTTTTCCAGTGAGAACGTTGGATAAATTTCAGCAAAGGTGAAACAATCCAAAGAATATTTTTTCAGAGTCATTATCTTCCAGGGAACATAGAGTCAGGCACAAAAGTTGGAAGAATTGCAATCAGATAGATTCGAATCATTTATCATTGTTGAGCTGTTGAGAAAACTAGATTAAAACTCTTCCTTGAAGTTTTATTTTTCTTTGTTTATTTCACATGGGAGTGAAGTGACACAGAAATTTCACAAATGTTCATGAAATTCCTACTGTATATTGGACATGATGGGGGCATTTTCATTCAATTTGTATGCCATTTAATTGTAACAATAGCTATAGGAACTAGGTATTGCTCTTTTCATTGTTCAGTTAAAGGACAGACATTCAGAGGGATGAAATAATTTTCCTTGAGAAAAGATTGTAGTGTTAGAATTTAAATCCAAATTGTCTGCTTCTATTCTGTATTCTTAAAAGAGTGGGCTTAATTTACACTGTGATATCTGAGCTGGGGGTATGATAAGTTGCTACCACATTGTCTCTTTCTGATCATTAGATATTCATTTTCTTCTCATTAATAGAGAGGCAGCATAGTATATGCAGTGATTCTCAGTCTATCCTAGAATATGTGAAATCAAAACTATTTTCATAGTAATATTAGGATATTACTTGACTTTTTCACTGTCATTACCTCATTCATACACAGTGGAGTTTTTTGGAGGTTACATGAAATGTGATGACATCATTCCTTTGAGACCTAATAGTTGTATAATCTTAAATATTTTCTCTTTTAATATTAATATTGTAAATATTGATAAATATATCCTACATAAATAAAAAAATCTTTCAACTTCTGAATAACTTTTAAGAGCATAGAAAGGTTCTCATCAAAGTATTGGGGAACCATTGGTGAAGTGATTAGACAATGTTCCTTACTCACCTCCCCAAGCCAGACCTCCTGGATTTAAAACTAGTTTCTATGATTCATTGACTTGCGCAAGTTTTTCTTACCTAGCCAGTCATTGGTTTCTCATCTCTGACAGAAGAACAACACTAACATCTATTTTACGAGATTGCCTAAATATATTCATATTTAATATTTACAAGTCTTTTTTAAACAAAACAATAATGACTTCAGTTTCAGAAGCTGTGAGACAGTGTTCAACTTTGTAGTCACCTCCCCTCCCTGCCCTCTAAACTATAAATAAATTAGCCTTGTATAATTGTTCACAGTTATGGAATAAAATTATCCTACAGATCTTTAAATGAACTTCTAATTTTAGAATAATATATGTAAAGTATTAATAATTACTATATAGCCTATTGGACATAAAATAAGTAGAATATTGCCAAACCTCAAAAATCCCATTTGTACCCTCCCAGTCACCATCCCCCACTTATTTCCCGAGGACGAGCCCTAGTTTGACTTACAACACTCTCAGTTAGTTTTGCCAGGTTTTAAACTTCATGTAACTGAAATCATAGAGCATGCAGGATCTTGTATCTGACTTGTATCTCTACTCATTATTCTTTTTGTAAGATTTGTCTATTTTGCTATGTATAGTTTATAGGTAGTTCTATATCATTGTTGATAGTGTTCTATTGTACAAATATACATAATACATTCGTCTACCCTACTCTTGAAGGATATTTAGGTTTTTTTTTTTTAGATTTTGGCTATTATTGATAGGCTGTTATAAACATTCTTGTTCAGGTTTAGACAAAAATTTCTGTTGGGGAACTTCTTAGGAGTGGAATTGCTGGGTTATAGGGATTACATATGACCATGTCTTAGGGTTTCATATTGCTGGGTCAATGAGGGTGTGTATGTTCAGCTTTCTGATAGTTTTCCAAGGTAGCTGTATGAGTTTATACACTTAGTAGCAATGTATAGCAGTCCAGATGTCAACACTTGGTATTATGTATATATTTTCTTTTACTCATTTTTGTTGATGTGTATAGAAATTACATTGGGTTTTGAATTTTCATTTCACTGCTTACTAAAGAAATTGAGTATTTATTCACATATTATTTGGATAACTTCTTCTGTGAAGTACCTGTTCAAAATATTTGCACTTTATTTTCCCATTGGTTTATCTATTTTTTCTTATTGATTTGAAGGAATTATTTATATATCCTACATGCATTCCCTTAGATAGTTTTAGTACATTTTTAAGGTTCTTTAGAGAGCTATTTTAGCATTCTACCTCCTCGATCATTTAAAATTTAAAATGGCAAAAGAGCTTTATTAGTAGAGTATCCAATTTAAAATCCACCATTTTAAGCTTTGCTATTATTACAGACAAGCAAATACAAAGTGTTGAGAAAACAAATGGGATTTTGCTTCTGTAAGTTAGCATTACATTTCAGCTGTTCTGTTACACACCATTAATGTACACACTGGAATGTGGTGGAACAAGAAACACAATAATACAGTTCTTAGAACTTGTACATAAGCTGCACTTCACAGCACTTTACAAATAAACAGCAATCGTATCTGATCTGGTGGATCAGAGAGTAAGCGGACTTAAACCACTATGCAATTAACTAAGGGATGGTGTATGGAGAAATGTTCAAACTTTCTTTAGAACACAACCTTCTACTCTTTGTTATGAAAGGCAGGCACTGTTCGTTCTCAAATGTTCTTCCCATTGTTATCATCGTTATTTTCATGCTTACTCAATGTTTAGCTCCTGCTTAAAAGTGAGAACATGTGGTCTTTTGTTTCCTGTTCTGGTGTTAATTCACTTAGGATAATAGCATTCAGTTGCATTCATATTGCTGCAAAGGACAATTTTTCTTTTTATGGCTGCATAGTATTCCATGGTGTACATGTACCACATTTTTTCTTTTTAAATCCAGTCCACTGTTAATGAGCATCTAGGTTGTTTCCATATTTTTACTATTGTGAATAGTGAAATCTAGGTCATGATTTCTAGAATGACATTGTTTGTTCAGTGAACATAGAAGTGCATGTGTCTTTTTGGTAGAATGATATATTTTCCTTTGGGTATATACCCAGTAATAAGATTGCTGGGTCAAATGATAGCTGTGCTTTAGGTTCTTTGAGAAACCTCCAAAATGCTTTCCACAGTGGCTAAACTAATTTATGGTTACATTAGCAGTGCATAAATGTTTCATCTTCTCCTCTTTACCAACATTTGTTATTTTTTGTCATTTTAATAATAACAACTCTAACTAGTGGGAGATGGTATCTTATTTTTGTTTTGATTTGCATTTTTCTGATAATTAGTGATATTGAGTATTTTTAACAGATTTGTCAGCTGCATGTATGTCTTCTTTTGAGAAGTATCTGTTCATTACCTTTGCTTATTTTATTTTTGACAGAGTTGCTTGTTGAATTATTTAATATCTTTCTAGATTCTAGATATTAGACCTTTGTTGGATACATAGTTTGTGAATATTTTCTTTCATTCTGTAGGCTGGTTATTCTGTTGATAGCCTCTTTTCCTGTGGAGAGCTCTTTAGTTTAATTAGGTCCCACTTGTTAATTTTTGTTTTTGCTTCAATTTGTTTTGGGGACTTGGTCATACATTCTTTGCCAAGGCTAATATTGAGAAGGGGTATTTCCTAGGTGTTTAGGATTTTTATAGTCTCTAATCCACCTTGAGTTAATTTTTACATATGGTGAGAAGAAGGGGTCCAGTTTTAATTGTATGCATATGGCCAACTAGTTATCTCATTACCATTTATTGCATAGAAAGTCATTTCCTCTATCACTTGTCATTGTTGAGTTTGTTGGAGATCAGTTGGTTGTAGACGTGTGGCTTTATTTCTGGTTCTCTAATCTTGTTCCATTTGTCTATGTGTCTGTTTTTGTACCAGTACCATGCTGTTTTAGTTACTGTAGCTTTGAACTATAGCTAGAAGTTAGGCAGTGTGATGCCTCTGACTTTGTTTTTTCTACTTAGGATTGCTTTGGCTATTTGGACTCTATTTTGGTTCCATATTAATTTTAGAATAGTCTATTTTTTTCTAATCCTGTGAAAAATGACCTTGGTATTTTGATAAGAATAGTATTGAATCTGTAAATGTCTTTGGGCAACATGACTATTTTAACAGGATTGATTTCTCTATGAACATGGAATGTTTTTTCATTTGTATACTGTCTGATTTCTTTCTGTAGTGTTTTGCAATTCTCATTGTAGAGATCTTTCACCTCTTTGGTAAGCTGCATTCTGAGGCATTTTATTCTTTTTGTGACTATTGTAATTGAATTGCATTCTTGATTTGGTTCTCAGCTTGGATGTTATTGGTATATGGAAGTGCTATTGATTTTTTTGTACTGAAACTTTACTGGAGTCATTTATCAGTTATAGTAGCCTTTTGGTGGAGCACATGTGGTTTTCCAGGTCATCATTTTCTAGATTATGATTTCTAGAATGAAATTGTCTATGAAGAGAGATAGTTTGACTTCCTCTCTTCTTATCTGAATGCCTTTTGTTTCTTTCGCTTGCCTGTTTGCTCTTCCTAGAACTTCTAGTACTATGTTGAATAGGAGCAGTAACAGTGAGCATCCTTGTCTTGATCTAGTTCTCAAGACAAATGCTTTCGGCTTTTGCCCATTCAGTATGATGTTGGCTGTAGGTTCGTCATAAATGGCTCATATTATTTTGAGATATGTTCCTTAGATGCCTAATTTGTTGAGGGTTTTAAATATGAGATGATGTTGAATTTTACTTAAATCTATTTTTGCATCTATTGAGACGACTATGTGGTTTTTGTTTTTAATTATGTTTATGTGGTCAATCACATTTATTGATTTGTTTATGTTGGAATAAGCTTGCATCCCAGGATCCCTACTTGATCTTGGTGTGTTAACTTTTTGATGTTCTGCTGGATTTGCTTTGCTAGCATTTTGTAGAGGATTTTTACATCTATGTTCATCAGGAATATTGGCCTGAAGTTTTCTTTTTTCACTGTCTCTGCCAGGTTTTGGTATCAGAATGAAAGACAACTAGAGAGAAAGGGAAGGTCATATACAAATGGAACCCCATTAGGCTAACATCAGACCTTTCATCAGAAACCTTACAAGCCAGAGAGATTGGAAGCCTATTTTCAGCATCTTAAAAAAAAGAAATTTCAACCAAAATTTTACATCCCATCAAAGCTTCATAAGCAAAGGATAAATAAAATCCTTTTTAGATAAGCAAATGCTAAAGGAACTTATTACCACTAGACCTGTCTTACAAGAGGTCCTGAAGGGAGTGCTGAACATGGAAATGAAATGAAGGTACCTGTCACCCCAAAAATACACTTAAGTACATAGCCCAATGGCACTACGAAGCAACTATACAATCCAGCCTACACAACAACCAGCTAATGACATGATGATAGAATCAAATCCTCACATATCAATATTAACCTTGAATGTAAATGGGCTAAATGCCCCACCTAGAAGGCATCGAGTGGCAAGTTGGATAAAGATGCAAGACCCAACAGTTTTCTGTCTTCAAGAGACCCATAGCACATGTAGTAATACCCACAGGCTCAATGTAGAGATGGAAAAAGATCTATCAGGCAAACAGAAAACAAAAAGAGCTGGGTTGGTATCCTTATATCAGATAAAATGGACTTTAAGCCAACAACAATAAAACCAAAAAAAGAAGAACATTACATGATGATAAAGAGTTCAATTCAGCAAGACTTAACTATTCTAAATATATATGCACCCAGCATTGGAGCACACATATTCAAACAATGAGTTCTTAGAAATCTACAGAGAGACTTAGATAACCACACAATAACAGTGGGAGACCTCAACACCCCCTTGACAGTGTCAGACAGTTCATCGAGGCAGACAACAAACAAAGATATTCTGCCTTAAACTTGACACTTGGCCAATTAGACCTAATACACATCTGCAGAATGCTCCACCCAACAAAAACAGAATATACATTCTTCTCATGTGTACATGGCATATATTCTAAGATCAACCACATGCTCAGACATAAGCAAGTCTCAAAAAATTCCAAAAAGTCAAAATCATATCAGCCATACTCAGACAACAGCACAATAAAAATAGAAATCAATACCAAGACAATCTCTACAATCCACACAATTCCATGAAAATTAAACAAACTGTTCCTGAATGACTTTTGGGTAAATAACTAAGTTAAGGCAGAAATAAAAAAATTCTTTGAAACTAATGAAAACGGAGATACAACATACCTGAATCTCTGGGACACAGATAAAGCAGGGTTAAGAGGAAAGTTTATGGTTCTAAATACCTATATCAAGAAGTTAGAAAGATCTCAAATTAGCAATCTAATATTATACCCAGATAAACTAGAAACACAAGAACAAACCAACCCCAAAGCTAGCAGAAGAAAAGAAATACCAAGAACATAACAGAATGGAATAAAATTGAGATGCAAAAATCCATACAAAATATCAATGAAACCATGTTGGCCAGGTTGGTCTTGAACTCCTGACTTCGTGATCTGCCTGCCTTGTCCTCCCAAAGTGCTGGGATTACAGGTATAAGTCACACTGTCTCTACTAAAAATACAAAAATTAGATGGGCATGGTGGCGCATGACTGTAATCCCAGCTACTCGGGAGGCTGAGGCAGGAGAATTGCTTGAAACCAGGACCTGGGAGGCGGAGGTTGCGGTGAGCCAAGATCGTGCCACTGTACTCCAGCCTGGGCTACAGAGTGAGACTCTGTCTCAAAACAAAAACAAAAAGGAAAACTCAATGAAACCAAAAGTTTGTTATTTGAAAGAATAATTAAGATTGATAAACCGCTAGCTAGATTAATAAAGAAGAAAAAGAGAGATGATCCAAATATGCACAATCAGAAATGAGAAATGTGGTGATACAACTGACCCCACAGGAATAAAAAACCCTCAGAGATTATTATAAACACTTCTATGCACACAAACTAGAAAACTTAAAAGAACTAGATAAATTCCTGGAAACACAACTCTCAAGATTGAACCAGGAAAAAATTAAAACCCTGAGTAGACCAATAAAATGTTCCAGAACTGAATCAGTAATAAAAACCCTACCAACTGAAAAATGCCCTGAATTCAGATTCACAGCTGAATTCTATCAGATGTCTGATACCATCAGTAGGAAGAGCTTATACCATCCTACTGAAATAATTACCAAAAATCAAGGTGGAGGGGAAGGACTTCACCCTAACTCATTCTACAAAGCTAGTTTTTCTTTTTTTCTCCCCAGATGATTCTAATTTCAGCAAAGTTTGAGAACCACTGAGCTATGGTATCCAATGATGTAGCCAGTGTGTTTTGGGGAAGAATTCAGAAATAGTCTATATCCCATTCATCCCACTTCTCAGCTCTTCCAAAGAGTGGATGTGGGATCGGTTTCCACTCTTAGGGTAGTACCCAACTTGTCTACCTTTGAAAGTCAACTAAGGAAATTGCCAGTTCTGGTCCTTTCAAGGTTTTTCTCCTTTTCTTTAGGCCTTTGATTCTTTAAAATCTCTTTTCTTTCTTCCCTTCTTCTCCCCTTCTACATTTCCCACCCCAGGGCCTATCTTTTCTTTTCTTTTACTTTTTCTTTTTTTGTTTTTTTTGTTTTTGAGACAGGATCTCACTCCGTCACCCAGGCTGTAGTGCAGAGGCACAGCCATAGCTCACTGTGGCCTTGACCTCCCAGGCTCAAGCAATCGTCCCATCTCAGCCTCCTGAGTAGTTGGGATGACAGGCATGTGCTACCCTGACTGGCTAGTTTTTAATTTTATTTTTGTAGGTACAAGACCTTGTGATGTTGCCAGGGCTGGTCTCCAACCTTTTCTTGTGACTAGCCTCTGCTGAGAGGCTGTGGTCATTATTCTAGATCTTGTTCTGTTGCTAGAAGTGTCACAGGGCTTTGGATAAGAGAGGTAGATTCGAAGCAGGTAGGGAAGATCAGGCTCTTAGCATGAGCCATTCCTGAGAAGGAGCATGAAAAAGGCCTTATACACTGCCAAACTAGCTTACTGTCCATCTACCTTCTGTGTATTATTAGGATGAAAGAAAATCTGGCCTCTTTTTCTCTGAGAATTTTATTACTAAATATCTCGTTTGTTATCCTAGTTTGGGTGTGTGCCTGCTTCTAGGAAAAGTTTCATTATGTGCAGTGACAGGTGACATATTCCTTGATGAGAAGAATCTAAAAAAAAAAAAAGCAAACCCAAATAATAATAAGATACTACTCTTTTTTCTATATTAAATTAATAAAATAATGTTTTTACCCCTGTGAGAATATCCTATTCTTGATTGCTATGATACCCTTTTGAGGAAACAATTTGGCAATTTGTATCTCTAGCCATGAGAAGGTTTATATAATTTTTTTTTCATAACCTGTCTGAGGAAACAATCGAAAAATGCAGAAATGACTATTTACGAAGGTGTTCAATGTGGCTCCATCTATTAATACTGAAAAACTGATAATAGCCTAAGAGTACATAACATTAGGAGAATGATGGAGCAGTTATGGAATATTCATCTGAAGGAATATTATTATTTCTAAAAATGATGTTTAAAAACTTCTGGTTTAAAGCAGTATTTAGCTAGCAGCCCTTAAAGTGTACTTTCTCACTGAAATATCTATAATGACTGCTCCTAAAAGCCAAAACCCACAGATGAATTTATGATAGAAGTTTTAAATTTTTTCTACCCAGAGAAAATCTGCTTAAGTTTGGCTTCATTATATAAAGCCTGCCCAGAAAAAAGTAAAAAGGCACCCTTTACTCTCACTACTGTCTTCTTTGACTCATAAAGGTCTTTATTACCAATCAGAGAAAAGGACATACATCCTTCTACTGCAGTGAGTCTCAATGTGTAGTCTCAGACCAGCAGAATCAGCATTACTGGGGAACTTGCTAGACCTACCGAATCAGACACTTTGGGCATGGGACCCAGAATCACCTGCAAGTGATTCTGATACACCAAAAATTTCAGAACCATTGCTGTCTTGCATAGGTGCTGATTTTTGAGGCAGCCAGATCATTCTTTCTGGCCCATACTTCATTTGCCAACTTTGTCTGAAAGGACAGAGATGGCCATTCCTAGAAATGAGTGACAAGAAAGCTCAGGTTATCTGGTAGTGGCCAGTGACATTTTGGGAGATATGGTCTCCAGGATGAAAGTGCTAAAAAGAGAAGTAAGATGGAAGAACTGGGCAGGATGTTCTGTAAATGGTAGCTTGTCTTTATTGATTCAGAGAATCACAGAACCAGGTGTGAAAGGCAACATTACCTCAGTTGAGCAGAGAATTCTGCCCCAAGTAAGTGGTAGCAAGAAACTTGCAATTTGACCACTAATTCAGTGGAAAGATCGCTGGGCAAGAGGTGAGAAATACTGCCTTATAAACGAAGAAGAAGGACAGGGGATGGAACCAACAACCAACATGGAGCTAGTTGAAAAAAATGCCATCGTCTAAGAGAAGAGAACAGACTTGTAAAATCTCTCTAAAAATTGTCTATGATGAGATTTAGAATAAACTATGAAGAAATGGAAATTCTCAGTAGTAGGCAAAGAGACACAGCCTCTATGGAATAGGAGCCAAAAATTATAAAGGAGGAGGAAGCACTGATAAAAAAAATAAGAGGGTGAAATAAAAAGGGAGATAAATAATATTAATGTGGATTTCAAGTACATGAAAAGTCCACATTAGAAGGAAAAAGGTAATGATTTAGCATTGTAAAAAAATCAGATAAACAAAGTCACACTCTCCTGGAATGTAGAAATAAAAGATAAATTGATAAAAATGATGAGGAAAAGGTAATATAAACAGAAAACAGGGAATAAATATTAAACAAATGGATAGTTTGTGTTCATGAGAAAAATCCTGGAACAAATAAATAATCATACATGTAACAGCTGAGCTAAAAAGGCTAGTTTAGACATATTGAAAGGTTTCATTATGCTCAAATAAAATAATTAAAAGGAGACCCATATTTAAACTTATATAGGGAAAATATCTTGAACTAGATGACAAAGGAAACAATCTCATGTTTAAACTTACGTAGGGAAAATATCTTAAACTGGATTACAAAGGAAAAACAATCTCATATAACATCAAGCCATGGAGGAAAGACTTTACAAGAGTGTAAAAATAAGTTGGCCTCAGAACCAGACTTGCAATATGAGTGCTCAAAAGATGAAGTTTAGAGTTCAAAAATTATGTTATGTAAAAGATGACTACTGAGTAGCTGAAATTAGCGTAACACGACAAATCTAAATGATTATTGTAAACTTTCTTACATCACTGAATACTTACGTTAGTTTTTGGACATTTGAGTCCATTTCATGCTGCTATAGTAGAATACCAGAGGCTGAGTAATTTACAGTGAAAAAAAAAAAAACTTATTTGGCTTACAGTTCTGGAGGCTGGGAAGTCCAAGACTGAGAGGCAACATCTGGTGAGGGCCTTCTTGCTGGGTCACAACATGTCAGAAGGCATCATATGGCAAGAAAGAGCAAGAAATCAAACGCACAACTTCAAGCCCTTTTATAATCAGCATTAATCCACTCATGAGGGTGAAACCCTTATGACCCAATCAATTCTTAAAGGTCTTACCTCACAACACTGTTGCACTGGAAATTAAATTTCCAACATGTAAACTTTGGGGGACACATTCAAACTGTAGCAAATGTATAATGCAAAAACAATTTAATAAATTTAATATTTTACATATTTACTATCAAGTAAAATCTTAATGCAATAATAATCTAAGTTAGACTTTATTATTAGATTATCATAATAAATATTGAAAACTAGTTGGGGGGATTAATAGTACCCCTATGCCTTATAAAAGAGGAAATTAAAAAGGTACACTTTTGTTCTTAATTCTGAGAAGTTGAAGTAGGTCCAGAGATGATTTTGGAAAAAAAAAAAAATTGAGGTAACCATGAACAACATTAAAAATAGGACATATACCTTTTATGTACTACAATACAGAAAAGCAAAGAAAACATAGGAAACATAAATGCTTAAGAAATAAAGCAGAAAAAACTCTATTGACAAAACAAACTAAATATATTAGTTATACCAACAATGAAGTGTATTAAACTCTGAAATGATTAAAAAACGAGATTCTGTCCTGTTTCTATTACTTGCTAACTTCAGTTTCTTAACATTGTTAATCAGTTTTTAAATTTGCTACATGGTGATAATAAGACCTACTTCTAAGACTGTTCAGAGGACTGAGATATTGTAGAAACAAACAAGTATTACCCAAACCTGGCATACTGGGGAGATAGCACACTCTCCTGATTGACAGCCTGGATTCTGATGTCTGGCAGGTTTCAATCCTGGCTTGGTTACTTACCAATCATGTGACTTGAGATGTTACTGAGCTCTCCAAGTCTTAGTTTTTTCATCTGTAAAATGAGCATAAAATAGCACCACACAGTATTGTCATAAAGATTAAGTGAAATAATACATGTGAAATATTTGAGGCAATGCCTTACTACTGAGTACTCAACTATATTTATAATAATTATTAGCACAAACTAGCAGCTTTCCATCTGAAGTGTTAAAATGTGTATAAATAAAACTAACATTATTAATAAAAGAGCAACAGTAACATTAAAAAATATCAGACTGGCATGTAACGGTAGTCAGCATTTGCATAAATACATTTGGTAGTTTCCTATGATGAAACACAAGCATACCTTGGAGATATGGGTTTGCTTCCAGACCACCACAATAAAGAAAATATCACAGTAAACCTTGTCACACAAATATTTTGGTTTTCTATTGCATATAAAAGTTATGTTTATATTATACTGTAGTCTATTAAGTGTGCAGTAACATTTTGTCTAAATAACGTACATACCTTAAAAATACTTTACTGCTAAAAAGTGCTAAAAACCACCTAAACCTTCAGGGAGTCATAAGATTTTTACAGGTAGAGGATCTTGCCTCAGTGTTGATTGCTGCTGACTGATCAGAATGGTGGTAGTTGGAGGTTGGGATGGCTGTGGCAATTCCTTAAAATAAGACAACAATGAAGTTTGATGCCTTGATTGAGTCTTTTTTTTTTAATGAAAGATTTCTCTGTAGCATATGATGCTATTTAATAGCATTTTATCCATAGTAAGACTTTGAATATTACAGTCAATCCTCTGAAATTCTACTGCTGCTTTATCAACTAAGTTTATACGAAGTTCTAAATCTCTTGTTGTCATTTTAACAATGTTTACAGCATTTTCTTTAGGAGTAGCTTCCATTTTAAGAAACCATTTACTTTGCTCACCCAGAGGAAGCAACTGCTCATCCATTCAAGTTTTATCCTGAGATTATACAATTATATCTTCAGACTTTAGTTCTTATTTTAGCTCTCTTGCTATTTATACCACAAATGAAGTTCCTACCTCCACTGAAGACTTGAACCCCTCAAAGTCAGTCAATATGATTAGAATCAACTTCTTCCAAACTCCTATTAATGTTAATATTTTGACCTCTCTCCATGAATCATTAATGTTCTTAATGGCATCTAGTATGGTGAATCCTTTCCAGAAAGTTTTCAATTTACTTCACTTAGATCCATCAGAGGAATCACTATCTATGGCAACTACAGTTTTATGAAAGTATTTCTTAAATAACAAGACTTGAAATTCAAAATGACTCCTTTATTCATGGGCTGTAGAATATATGTTGTGTTAGCAGGCATGAAAGCATCAATTTCATTGTACATTTCTGTCCAAGCTCTGAGGTGACCAGGTGCATTTTCAATTAGCAGAAATATTTTTAAAGAAATCTTTTTAAAAAAATTTCTGAGCAGTAGGTCTTAACAGTAGGCTTAAAATATTCAGTAAACTGTGCTGTAAACAGATCTGCTGTCATCCAGGCTTTGTTGTTCCATATATAGAGCACAGGAAGAGTGGATTTAGCATAATTCTTAAGGGTCCTAGAATATTGTTACGTCTCAGGACACAGGGCTGTCTGAGGAGAGGGAGAGAGATGGAGGAATGGCCGGTGGGTGAAGCAGTCAGAACATCACAACGTTTATCAATTAAGTTTGCTGTCTTATATGGGGGTATGGTTTGTGGCACTCCAAAGTAAGTATGATAGAATCATCAAAGATCACTGATCACAAATCACCATTACAGATATGACAATAACAAACAAGTTTGAAATATTGTGAGAGTTACCAAAATATGACACAGAGATATGAAGTGAGCACATACTGTTGGGAAAATAGTGCAGATAGACTTGCTCGATGCAAGATTGCCACAAACTTTCAATTAATAAAAACATGTCTGTGAAGTGCAACAAAATGAGGTATGCCTATAAAATGTAGCCATTACCCAGTGTAAAAACAATTCATATGGAAAGACTTTATAACATACATCTGGAATATTTATATCTAAGTATTATCAGGAACTAACCCCTGGGAAATACACAATTTTATTCTTTATGTTTTTCTATAAGTTTCCAAACATTCTGTAATAAACATATATTACTTTAAAATCAATAAACATTGTATTTTAAAAGATATTCTTCTGAAAAATGTTTGATTACACAGGGAAAACTTCTTAATATGGTATCAGGAGAAGATGCCACAACATTTTATGTGCAAAATTTATATGCCAAGTAAAAATATAGGAAAATATTAGCAATATTGTTAGCATTGTTGTTTTTGGATGGTAGGATTATTATTTATTTTTCTTCATACTTTGTGTCTATTTTTTCCAACTTTTCTGTAGCACTCAAGCACATATGGGTATAATGGGAAAGAGAAAACTAAAGTCAATAAAAATAAATCATTTGTAAGTAAGCCATTAATTCAGATATTGGCAAGTTGAGTTTAGTGGAGCTGAAGGAAAGCTTGAAGAGCAATGTTTTTAGTCCCCTTACTTTACTAGCGAGGAAGAGAGACCAAGAGGTAGTGTGATATGTTGGAAGTCACAGAGGGAGGGAGGGAGTGAAAGAATCAGGCAGAGAACCCTGATCTCCTGTCTGCATAATTTTCCCACTAAATTGTGTGCCTTACTGCAGATTTTGTGCAACATGCACGTAGTTTAATGTAAACACCAAATTCCATGTAAGGCATAGGAGTGTCCTAATTTATCCCCAGCAGGAGGGAAAGTTTTATAATAACACAGAACTGTCTTTGATCACAGAAACTGTAGAGAACAACCACAACCAAACATCAATATCTGTTTTTAAAATGGCCACAAATATCCTATGTATGTTGGTTTGAAGTTGTCTATATGGTCCCCCTCTCCAAACAGAGATACATTTTCCCCATGTTCTCCTGTGCATTTGGATTCATGTCAGTGAAAGTCAACGAAGTAGGCCCTGACAACTTGTACATATTCACCAGCAGATCTAACCCAATTCTAGGCAGAGGTATTTTGTTGCCATCATACAGCAAAGAGGCTATGTGGATTTTTGAAGCAGTTCCCAAGTGGAAGTCCTCAGAAGTTCAGTGTTAAGCTGAAATTTTCACTATCTAATTCAAATTTTACCATTTGTGGTACTGTAATTAAAGTTAGGATATATGGCAAATTGTTTATAAAGCAAAGTTTTACTTTTTTGATGAATGTCCCATTTTTAAGGAAATAATAGTGACGGGCATGTGTGCATGTGTGTGTGCGTGTGTATGTTTAATGTCCTTGTTGAAAAAAAACCAAAATTTTATGTTGATCACCAAGATGTTCTTGAAATTTTAAAATCTGGGACCTGTTCTTTTAAGTATTAAACACAAGAATTTGGAATTAGAAATATAGAGTTCAAATACTGTGTGTACTTTGAGAAATTTATCAATATCTCTGGGTCTTTCTTGTTTTTAGTTGTAAACTAGGAAAGGTAGTTTATATTTAATCTCATAAATAGTAAATATTCTCATAAAACATGGATGATAACATAGTTTCCTTCTGATATACTTGCTACAAAGTCAGAGCATAATAGAAAGCTGTGACATGGACGTTGATTGTGTGAGATAAATTACAAAAACATTACAAATTACAAATCAATAAATGTTCGTTCAATTTTCCTTATTACGTAGCACCATATAGTCATTCAAAAAAAATTCCATTACATAGAGATATCTTGAGGAAAATAATGTTTTTATTGTACCTAAAATTTTCTCACTATAATCATACATCTTAAAAAAATTAGGTCTTAAAGCTTTCACAGTGGGTTTCTAGTAGCAGTTTTTGCGTAAAGTCTCATAATCTGAGAACTTTAGATTGACTTCAAAAGGATTGTTGTCCAAGTCATCATCATATTCCACTGTTTTATAGCTTGACTTTGTGGCAAATGTTTCTGGAACTGACAGAGGGAGGTGACTGTTCTAAGAGAAGAACATACTGAAGAAGTTGTATGTTTGTGGAAAGATAGAATATTAGAGACCACTTCATCAAACTCCCTTATTTCACAGACATAACTCATGATACTCTTGCTTCCTTGACTCTGACATTGCATTTGTTATTTTTACCTACTCATTACTCCCTCTTGCCTGTATTACTTTTTTTTAATGGTTCAGCCACTGGGATGTCTTGCTGTCTTGTTTCCATACTATTTTCTTATTCTCTAGACTTTCAAAATAAGTCTGCTGAACTTTCATTCCTAAACAAAGAAACTCAAATCTCATTTACTCAAGAACTCATCCCTAAAAGACTCTAGGTCAACTTGGGGTTTAAAATTTCTTTTTCTTGTTAAAAAAAATTCACACCAAAATTATTTAGGAGTAAATATTTATTTTGCTATATTTCAGAAATATCCAGGTTTCTGAAGGTTGTTTTTGATGGTGGGGTTTTGATTATAAGTATGATTTATCCTTTATTTTCATTTATCTCCTTGGAAAAATTTATGTGGGAATTATGTGCTTGTTTGATATGTAAATGTAACACACAGATACTCTTAATTAGCTACCTTCTATGATGCTGAGAGGAAGTTGTCTCTTTGATGAAGCCTGGATTTCTTCAGCAAGTGTTTACAAGCACTCACTGCATGTAAGACACAGTGGTAGAAAGAGTTGAATTCAGCAGTTTGCAACATCAATAGATAAATAATACAATAAAGACAGACACTGTCTTTAAAAAGCCACAGTTCTGGGCAAGATGGCCGAATAGGAACAGATCTGGTCTGCAGCTCCCAGCAAGACAAATGCAGAAGGCAGTTGATTTCTGCATTTCCAACTGAGGAACCCAGTTCATCTCACTGGGACTGGTTAGACAGTGGGTGCAGCCAACGGACGGTGAGAAGAAGCAGGGTGGTCATCGCCTCACATGGGAAGCACAAGGGGTCGGGGAAGTCCCCTAGTTAAGAGAATCTGTGAGGGACCTTGCCATGAGGGATGGTGTTGTCCAGCCCAGATACTATGTTTTTTCCATGGTCTTTGCAACCCGCAGACCAGGAGATTCCCTCTGGTGCCTATACCACAAGGGTCCTGGGTTTTAAGCACAAAACCAGGCAGCTGTTTGGGCAGACACCCAGCCACCTGCAGGAGTTTTTTTTTTTTTTTTTATACCCCAGTGGTGCCTGGAACGCCAGCGAGACAGAACCGTTCGTTCCCCTGGAAAGGGGGCTGAAGCCAGTCTTGCTCAGTGGATCCTACCCCCACGAAACTCAGCGAGATAAGATTCACTAGCTCGAAATACCTGCTGCCAGCACAGCAGTCTGAAGTTGACTTGGGATGCTCAAAGTTGGTGGAGGCTTGAGTAGGTGGTTTTCCCCTCACAGCATAAACAAAGCTGCCTGGAAATTTGGACTGGGCACAGCCCACTGTATCTCCACAAAGATGCTGTAGCGAGACTGCCTCTCTAGATTCCTCCTCATGGGCGGGGCAACTCTGAAAGAAAGGCAACAGCCCCAGTTAGGGGCTTACAGATAAAACTCCCATCTCCCTGGAACAGAGCACCTGAGAAAAGGAGTGGATGTGGGTGCAGTTTCAGCAGACTTATACATTCCCACCTGCTGGCTCTGAAGGAGCAGCAAATCTCTCAGCACAGCTGCCTCCTCAAGTGGGTTCCTGACTCCCATGCCTACTGATGGGAAGACACCTCCCAGCAGGGGTTGATGGATACCTCATACAGGAGAGCTCTGGCTGGTATCTGGTGGGTGCCTCTCTGGGACAAAGCTTTTAGAGGAAGAAGCAGGCAGCAATCTTTGCTGTTCTACAGCCTCAAACAGGGTCTGGAGTGGACTCCCAGAAAACTGCAGCACACCTGTAGAAGAGGGGCCTATTAGGAGGAAAACTAACAAACAGAAAGCAAGAGCATCAGCATCAATGAAAAGAACGACCACCCAAAAACCCAATCTGAAGGTCACCAACAGCAAAGACCAAAGGTACATAAATCCAACAAGATGAGGAAAAACTAATGCAAGTAGGTTGAAAATTCCAACAACCAGAATGCCTCTTCTCCTCTAAAGGATCACAACTCCTCGCCAGCAAGGGAGCAAAACTGGATGGTAATTGAATTTGATGAATTGACAGAAGTAGGCTTCAGAAGGTGGGTAATAACAAACTCCTCAGAGCCAAAGGAGCATGTTCTAATCCAATGCAAAGAAGCTAAGATCCTTGATAAAAGGTTAGATGATTTGCTAACTAGAATAACCAGTTTAGAGAAGAACAAAAATGACCTGATGGCACTGAAAAACACAGCAGGAGAACTTCATGAAGCATATGCAAGTATCAATAGCCAAGTCAAACAAGTGGAAGATAGAATATCAGAGATAGAAGATCAACTTAATGAAATAAAGTGTGAAGATAAGATTAAAGAAAAAAGAATCAAAAGAAACAATCAAAGCCCACAAGAAATATGTGACTATGTGAAAAGACCAAACCTACATTTGATTGGTGTGTGTGAAAGTGATGGGGAGAATGGAACCAAGTTGGAAAACATACTTCAGGATATTATTCAGGAGAACTTTTCCAACCTAGCAAAACAGGTCACCATTCAAATTCAGGAAATACAGAGAAAACCACAAAGATACTCCTTGAGAAGAGCAACTCAAGACATATAATTGTCAGATTCACCAAGGTTCAAATGAAGGAAATGTTAAGGGCAGCCAGAGAGAAAGGTCAGGTTACTCACAAAGAGAAGCCCATAGGACTAACAGCAGATCTCTTTGCAGAAAGATCTCTCTACAAGCCAAGAGTGTGTGAAGGTCAATATTCAGCATTCTTAAAGTAAAGAAATTTCAACCCAGATTTTCATATCCAGCCAAACTAAGGTTCATAAGTGAAGGAGAAATAAAATCCTTTACACACAAGCAAGTGTTGAGGGATTTTGTCACCACCAGGCCTGTCAGTGCTCCTGGAGGAAGCACTAAACATGGAAAGGAAAAACCGGTACCAGCCACCGCAAAAACCAACCAAAATGTAGAGACCATTGACACTATGAAGAAATTGCAACAAACGGGCAAAATAAACAGGTAGCATTATAATGACAGGAACAAATTTACACATAACAACATTAACCTTAAATGTAAATGGGCCAAATGTCCCAATTAAAAGGCACAGACTGACAAATTGGATAAAGAGTCAAGACCCATCTGTGTGCTCTATTAAAGAGACTGATCTCATGTGCAAAGATACATATAGGCTCAAAGAGAAGGAAAAAATTTATCATGCAAATGAATGGAAAGAAAAAAAGCAGAAGTTGCAGTCCTAGTCTCTGATAAAACAGACTTTAAACCAACAAAGATCAAAAGAGACAAAGAAGGGCATTCATTACCATAATGAATGGTAAAGCTATCAATGCAACAAGAAAAGCTAACTATCCTAAATATATATGCACCCAATACAGGAGCATGCAGATTCATAAAGCAAGTTCTTAGAGACCTACAAAGAGACTTAGACTCCTATACAATAATAGTGGGAGACTTTAACACCCCACTGTCAACATTAGACAGATCAACAAGACAGAAAATTAACAAGCATATTCAGGACTTGAACTCAGCTCTGGACCAAGTGAACCTAATAAACATGTACAGAACTCTCCACCCCAAATTGACAGAATATACATTCTTCTAAGCACCACATCACACTTATTCTAAAATTGACTACATAATTGGAAGTAAAACATTCCTCAGCAAATGCAAAAGAATGCAAATCATAGCAAACAGTCTCTCAGACCACACTGCAATCAAATTAGAACTTGGGATTAAGAAACTCACTCCAAACTGCACAACTACATGGAAACTAAGCAACCTGCTCCTGAATGACTACTGGGTAAATAAATTAAGGCAGAAATATATAAGTTCTTTGAAACCAATGAGAACAAAGACACAATGTACCAGAATCTCTGGGACACAGCTAAAGCAGTGTTTAGAGAAAAATTTACAGCACTAAATGTCCACAAGAGAAAGCAGAAATGATCTAAAATTGATACACTAACATCACAATGAAAAGAACTAGAGATGAAAGAGCAAACAAATTTAAAAGATAGCAGAAGACAGGAAATAACTAAGATCAGAACAGAACTGAAGTAGATAGAGACATAAAAAAACCTTCAAAAAAAATCAATGAATCCAGGAGCTGTTTTTTTTTTAAAAGATTAACAAAATAGATAGACTGCTAGCCAGACTAATAAGAAAAGAGAATAATCAAATAGACACAATAAAAAATGATAAAGGCATATCACTACTGATTCCACAGAAATAAAAACTATGATCAGAGAATACTATAAACACCTCTACACAAACTAACTAGAAAATCTAAAAGAAATGAATAAATTCCTGGACACATACACCCTCCCAAGACTAAACCAGGAAGAAGTCAAATCCCTGGATAGACTAATAACAAGTTCTGAAATTGAGGTGGTAATTAATAGTGTATCAACTAAAAAAAGCACAGGACCAGACAGATTCACAGTCAAATTGTACCAGAGGTACAAAGAGAAGCTGGTACCATTCCTTCGGAAGTGATTCCAAACAAGAGAAAAAGAGGGACTCCTCCCTAACTCATTTTATGAGACCAGCAGCCTGATAGCAAAACCTGGAAGAGACACAACAACAAAAAATTTCAGGCCAATATCCCTGATGAACATCAGTGCAAAAATCCTCAATAAAATACTGGCAAACCAAATCCAGCAGCACATCAAAAAGCTTATCCACCATGATCAAGTCAGCTTCATTCCTGGGATGCAAGGCTGGTTCAACATATGCAAATCAACAAACATAATCCCTCACATAAACAGAACCAATGACAAAAACCACATGACTATCTCAATAGATGCAGAAAAGGTCTTTGATACAATTCAACACCCTTTATGGTAAAAACTCTCAATGAATTAGGTATTGTTGGGACATATATCAAGATAATAAGAGCTATTTATGATAGACCCACAGCCAATATCATACTGAATGGGCAAAAGCTGAAAGCATTTCCTTTGAAAACTGGCACAAGGCAAGGATGCCCTCTCTCACCACTCCTATTCAACATAGTATTGGAATTTCTGGCCAGGGCAATCAGGCAAGAGAAAGAAATCAAGGGTATTCAAATAGGTAAAGAGTAAGGCAGATTGTCTCTGTTTGCAGATGACATGGGTATATTTAGAAAAACCTCATCATCTCAGCCCAAAATCTCCTTAAGCTGATAAGCAACTTCAGCAAAGTCTCAGGATACAAAATCAATATGCAAAAATCACAAGCATCATATATACTAATAATAGAGAGCCAAATCATGAATGAACTCCCATTCACAATTGCTACAGAGTTAAATACCTAGGAATACAACTAAAAAAGGATGTGAAGGACCTCTTCAAGGAGAACTACAACCACTGCTAAAGGAAATAAGAGAGGTCACAAACAGAAAAGCATTCTATCCTCATGGCTAGGAAGAATCAATATTGTGAAAATGGCCATACTGCCCAAAGTAATTTTTAGGTTTATTGCTATCCACATCAGGGCTTGCTTCACAGAATTAGAAAAAAAAGTACTTTAAACTTCATATGGAACCAAAAAAAGAGCCTGTATAGTTAAGACAATCCAAAGCAAAAGAACAAAGCTGGAGGCATCATGCTATCTGACTTCAAACTATACTATAAGGCTACAGTAACCAAAACAGCATGGTACTGGTACCAAAACAGATGCATAGACCAATGGAACAGAACAGAAACCTCAGAAATAATGCCACACTTCTACAACCATCTGCTCTTTGACAAACCTGACAAAAACAAGCAATGGGGAAAGGATTCCCTATTTAATAAATGGTGTTGAAAACGCTGGCTAGCAATATGCAGAAAACAGAAACTGGATCCCTTTCTTACACCTTATACAAAAATTCATCAAGTTGGATTAAAGACTTAAACACAAGACCTAAAAGCATTAAAAACCCTAAAGAAAACCAAGGTAATATCATTCAGCATATAAGCATGGCAAACACTTCATGACTAAAATACTAAAAGCAATTGCAACAAAAACCAAAATTGACAAATGAGATCTAATTAAATTCTAGAGCTTTTGCACAGCTAGAGAAACTATCATCATAGTGAACAGGCAATATACAGAATGAGAGAACACTTTTGCAATCTATCCATCTGACAAAGGGCTAATGTCCAGAATCTACAAAGAACTTAAACAAATTTACAAGAAAAAAGCAAACAACTCCATGAAAAAGTGGGCAAAGGATATGAACAGACACTTTCAAAAGAAGACATTTATGTGGCCATCAAACACATGAAAAAAGGCTCATCATCATGGGTTAGAGAAATGCAAATCAAAACCACAGTAAGATATCATCTCAGGCCAGTTAGAATGGTGATTATTAAAAATTCAGGAAACAACAAATGCTGAAGAGGATGTGGACAAATAGGAATGCTTTTACACTGTTGGTGGGAGTTCAAATTAGTTCAACCATTGTGGAAGACAGTGTGGCAATTCCTCAAGGATTTAGAACTAGAAATACCATTTGACCCAGCAATCCCATTACTGGGTATATACCCAAAAGATTATAAGCCATTCTATAAAGACACATGCACATATATGTTTATTGCAACACTATTCACAGTAGCAAAGAGTTGGAACCAACTCAAATGCCCATCAATGTTAGACTGGATAAAGAAAATGTAGCACATATACACCATGGAATACTATGCAGCCATAAAAAAGAATGAGTTCATGTCCTTTGCAGGGGCATGGATAAAGCTGTAAATCATCATTCTCAGCAAAGTAACATAGGAGTAGAAAACCAAACACTGCATGTTCTCACTCATAATGGGAGTTGAACAATGAGAACATATGGGCACAGGGAGGGGAACATCACACACTGGGGCCTTTTGAGGGGTGGGAGGCGAGAGGAGGGATAGCATTAGGAGAAATATCTAACGTAGATAATGGATTGATGGGTGCAGCAAACCACCATGGCACATGTATACCTATGTAACAAACCTGCACATTCTGCACATATATCTCAGAACTTAAAGTATTAAAAAAAAATCATAGTTAAAAGTGAAAGTGGGTTTTTCATTTATTTATTAGGACAAACCTCACATGATTTGTAATATTAGCTGACTGATTCTTTGAGTGGCAGCCAGTTGATGCAAGACAAGTTTTCCACAGGTAGGGAAGAGCCAACGTTTTAAAAAAATTTTTATTTTAATTAACAAATACTAAATATTTATATTTATGTGGTACAATATAATGTTTTGATATATGCTTACAATGTGGAATGATTAAATCAAGCTAATTAACAAATCCATCACTTCATATACTTACTTTTTTTTTTTTAGTGAAAACATTTCAAATCTATTCTGTTAATATGTACTGAGCATAAGCAGGGTCATCTAAGGCTATATGGTCAGGGAGTACTGACCATTGTGAGCCAAGTGTCTTTGGGAGACTGAGGGTAGTTTTGGAAAAAAGAGTACAAGAAAAGTTTGAGGAACTAATCAATTTATTAATCACCTATTATGTGTGAGACTTTCTGCCACATATTGGGTATGGGAGATGAATAAAATAAGTTTCACTTCTTAGACAAGTTTAGAGGTAGAAAGAAATGTATAAACACATAGTTGAAGAACTTTGAGAGCTATAATGGATGACTTTATTCATACCACCTTCTTACCTGACATTTGAGTGTCAAGTTCTGGGCAGATTTGCTTGAAGAGTCTTTCCTGACATCTTTTTTTTTTTTTCTCTAGGGGTTTGGATTCCTCTGATCTGATACTTCAGACTTTTTTTTGTTTGTTTTGTTGTTTGATTTTATATAAGCCTGATAAATCATGTTTTTGTTTTTATTGACATAAGCCTGAATCTATGTCAGTAGGTACTGTGTGAAACTTAGCAGTTTCTTGGTTCCAACGATATGTGTGCTCTGATGGAGCCAATGGATGAAGCCCAGAGTGCCAGCAGGCATTGCCTAAAATTTTATTCTCTACTAGGTGGTCCAGTGCTCGAACACTATCGGTATCACCAATTCCAGATGCTGAAATTGAATGGGCAGGGCTGTATTCTTTCATTCAAGGTGTGTGGGCAATTTGTTCAGTTCCAGGGGCGTTTGGACTTTGAGGTGTAGGCTGAGACAGCTGGTTATCTGAAATAAAGGTGGCTGGCACAGACAGGCTGAGGGCCCAGCAGGGAGGGAAGAGGCAAAGCAGAAAGCCTTCCAAGAAGAAGCTGAAAACTGACCTAGTTATTTTGATGGCATGCTCTGTTGCATTTCCCCTTCAGGCCAAGCCCAGGCTCCCTGATATAAAATTGAAGAACTCACTGCCAAGGACTTAAAGTTTGGGGATTCTGCAAGTGTTTTTCTTTGTTTTCTTTATTTTTTTGTTCAGTAAGAATGCAATGTTCAGTCAAGCAATATCTGTCCTCAAGCTAAAATAGCCACAGTAATTAGGATTATTTGTGCTGAATCGATGAGTTCAGAGAGGAGTGGACAATCAGAGGGTGAGCGGTAAAGCCATCTGGCTTCTGTGCGCCATGCCCTTTGGGATCTGGAGAGCCTTTTGGGACATATGGGAAAGAGCGTGGGTAGAGTGTGGGGGCTGAAGAAATGGAGGCAGGTGCAGTTCTGTCTGTTTATTCTCTTGGGCTCTTTGCCAAAAGCATTCTCCCTTTCCTATTTAGTGATAAGAACTGCTTTTTCTAATGGTCTATCTCCATATTTCTCCTGGGCCATTTCTTGGGCTTGTAGGCCAAACTATGGTGCAAGATTTATCAATATTGGTGCTATTGACATTTTGAGGCAGATAATTATTGGGGAAGAGGTGGAGTTGTCCTGGGCATCCCAGAATCTTGGCAATATCTCTGATATCTACCCATTAGGTAGGTAACCCCTAGGCACTCCCTTGCCTGATTTATGACAAACTAAAATCTCTCTAGATATTAGTAAATACCTCCTAGAAGGCAAGCTCTTTTAGAAATCAGTGCTACAGATCTATGAAGCAGTCCATCCTTCTCAGAGACTGAACATGGAACTTTACCTTGCTGAATCTGGAGCAGAGAACCATCCAGATTCTTTCTTCAGAACTTTAATGTCATTCTTACATAGAAATGACCCCAATGCTGCAATGCCATAAAGACCATTATCTAGTGTTGTTACTAAGATCTCAATAAGAAATATACACACTGAATCCGAGGGTGACATTCTTAATAGTTTATAAACTCTTAACAACTTTACAGATTCTTTATTTTTAGTCCATCTATAAAGGATATGAAAAGGAATCAAGGGAAATAAGACTAGAAAGTCAAGTTGGTGCTGGACTCTGAATAGTCTTGGCTGTGGGACTAAGAGTTAAGAGTTTATTCTGTAGACAATGGAAGACACATTGAAGAATTCCTTAAATTCTTCTGTTTGCTACCATTACTCTGTACACACTTTTCACTCTGGCCAAATTAATCTCCCCAAGGATATATGGCCAAGGTGTGTTTACATTTACTTTGTAGAGGATGGCGTGGTGCACTGCCCAAGTCCTCTCTTGGGAATCCACCCAACTCCTGAAAGCATTGCCTGCTGCTGGCTCCTGGCTGAGTCCCTCTGCAGGAATTACCCTCAGCTGAAAGGAACTATTTCACCCAAGGTTATGGCTCCTCCCTGAAAACAGCCTACATTCCATGACTGGTTCTTTTGAGGCAATAAGGGCCTAATCTTTTTGCCTTAATTGTGACAGCTCTGAAGAGCCACTGCAGCTTCAGAGCTCTCACGAGATCAGCTGGATCCTTGGCAGCAACTGTGTTGATGGTCAACTTTCTCCCACTGTTTAATCTTTCTTCATGCCTTCATAGGTGTTGACCCTAAAAGTAATTCTCTATAAACTATATGTGTATAATTTTTTGTTTCAGGATTCCAGAGGATCTTAAAGAAGACTTCAGGCCTTACCTCCAGTGATCTCCAACCTGGAATACTTTTTCTTCCTTTCCATCTATTCCTGAAAGCCTAACAGAAGTCCCTCCCACCTACTTAATATAACTTTCGCAGGCCATTCTTGTCATGCCTGGTACGAATAGTGGCTATGACAATAGAATCACAGCGTATGCTGAATCACTGCAAGAAACAGGGGGCAGGTGACACGTTTCATTCTGATCTGAGAGTCAGAGTTGATGGAGTGGGATATAGCTTTATAGTACACATTGTCAGTTGTACCCAATATCTGTCATATCTTCTTCTACAGTAGTAGAACCCTTGATATTTGATTGAGCACATAGCTAGCCAGAATAAAAACTACACATCATCTCCCTTGAAGATGATGTGGTCATGGGATTAAGTTCTGGCCAAGAGTCTGTGAGCAGCAGCAAAATATTCAACTTCCAGTGACGTCTTCAGAAAAAGTGGATATTCTTTTTTTTCTCTTGTAACTTTTGATGTTTGGAATAGGGATGCAGTGGTGAGACATAGATTGTGAAGATGAGGGAATGACTGTCAGGATGACTGAGCAGCAAGTTAGTAGAAGCCTACGCCTATAAATGGAGTGGTGGAATAGAACTGACATATTATGTCTGATTCATCTGCTTCTAGACCAGAATGTGTGAGAGAGAATACACTTTTGTGCTGTTTAGACCACTGTTAATTTAGATCTCTGTATTAATCAGCTCAGACAAAGTTACTCCGCAAAAACAGGTGACCCTCAATTCTTAGTATTAATAGCTTAAATTCTTTGGATTGCCAAGAGAACCACGAATCCATAAGGAAGGCATTTGTTTCAATGTTCTCTTCAGATATAACAAAGATGTTTAATTGAAAAGGATGGGTTCTTCTAGAAGGTGGAGCCAAGATCCATGGAGAACAATGGGTAGGTGAGCTACTCACAGGTTAAAGCGCAGAAGACAAATAGAGGCACATTGTATTGTGCACCCCAGGGTCTTGATTCCAACATCTTCCCGGCAGGATTTCAGGATTGCAATGGACCAGAGACTGCTGTGTACCTCCTATCCTTCCTTTTTCTTAAAGAGTTTTTTTCTGAATGAGGTCTTTATTGTAGTTATTGCTTTCTTATTCAAATGCTACATATTGGATGTGTGGGAGGATGGACAACTTGTTCTTTTCCATTTCTGAGTCTCCAAGTGGTGCCACCTCTGGATCTCATGTACAGGCTCCATGCATCAGCTAGAGATTGTGGACTTGGAGCCTGATACCTTTTATTCCTCTCCACTCTCACTGGCCCTTCCTATCTTTCCTTTCTCTTTCTGCCACTCTTTTTCTCCTCCTCCGTTCCCTTTTCTCCTTCCTCCTCCCTTCATCTTTCTTTTTCTTTTTTTAAGAGACAGGGTTTTGCTATGATGCCCAGGCTAGACTTGAACTACTAATTCCTGGGCTCAAACGATTCTCTTACCTCAGCTTCCCTGAGTAGCTGGGACTACAGATCCATGCCACTCTGCCCAGCCTGTCTCTCTCCCTACTTCTTTCTTTCCTTCTTCATCCCCTTCTTTCTTCCCCTTTCTCTCTCCCTCCCTCATTCATTTCTTCATTTATGTTATTTATAATTTTTTTGCCTGTTTATAGGATTCTCACTGTGACTAATCTAGTTCACATTTAGTGTGTGAATCTTGAGCAGGATTTCTCTTGGCTCAGATATAATATTTGTGAATTCTTCTTTATTCCTACCCCTATGCCGCTGCACATCTGCTTACATTTTTCCTAAACTGGAGTTTCAGGGTTTGGCATTTTATCTCAACCACTTTTCTCTGGCCTGAGATTTTGGGGGCTAGGAGATGGGAATAATTATTTATTGAAGAATTGGGTTCATCCTGATTTATTACACCATAGATTACTTTAGCCTATTTTGAACTACTGTGAAATCATAATCTATGTTTTCTTTGGTTTCTGAATGTTTCCCCCTCAACATTAAGTTGTAAAATTCACCCATGTCATTGTATGTAGTGATAATTCATTCTCATTGCTTTATATAGGTACCCTACTTTAGGAAGATGCCACATTTTGTATATTCATTTTACTGTTTATAGGCATTTGTGCACATTCCAGTTTTGGCCTATTTTAAATAGTACTGTTATGAACATTTTTGTACATATCTTTTGGTGAGTACATGTATGCATTTCTTTTGGGAATATACCTAGAAGTAAAATTTCTGGGTGATAGAGTATGCAAAGGGTATGCATACTTTCAAACAGTTTTCCCAAATTTACCTCCACCTCCAGTGGATGAGAGTTCTGATTATTCCATGTTCTTGCCAACACGTGTTAAATTGTTTTTTGTCTTTCTCATTGTAGCCATTCTGTTTGTTATGTTGTGGTGTCTCATTGTAGTTTTAATTTGTACTCCTCAATAACAAGTGAATCTAAGGATCTTTATTTACATATCTAAATTGGACTTTTGATATTCTGTTTGTAAACTACCTCTATTAATCTTTTTCCCATAAAATGCCATATTTCCTTATTTTAAAAAAATTAACAAATTTATTCTAGTTTCCCCTTTCTTCTTTCTTTTGTAACTAAAAACACATTTTTAAATTATATTGAGAGCTGAAGGAAAAAGAGAAGGATAGATTTTCTATTATAATACAAATTATTGATGATAATACTAGCTACCAGTTCTTAAGAAATTATCAATGTGCAGTGTACCTTCAAGATTCTCTTGACACTACCCTGTCCTTATTATTATTCTCACTCCTGGGAAACTACATTCATTTTATGATTTGATTGTCATAACATATAATATTATGATATCTGTTTTACAGGTAAGAAACAGGCTCTTAGAGACATTAAAACATTTCCCCAAAGACAGCCAGGCAGTGAGTGGCAGGATTTAAATCTGAACCCTAAATGAAATGTAGATAATATATTTATATATCTATATTGTTTAACAAAGTATATGATTACTTTTTTTTCAAGAGACAGGTCTCCTTCTGTCACCTGGGCTTAAGGGCAGTGGTGTAATCATAGCTCACTGTAACTTCCACCTCCTGGGCTCAAGTGATCCTCCTGCCTGGACTACAGGCAGTCACCACTATGCCTGACTAATTTAAACATTTTTGTAGATAAGGATCTCTCTGTGTTGCCCAGGCTGGTCTGTCTTGAATGCCTGGTCTCAAGCAATTCTTCCAGCTTGGCCTCTCAGTTGTTGTAGGCATGAGCCACTGTGCTTGGGCCCTAGGAAGGTATTAATCTCCTATGTCTGGGGCCAGGCGGTGCGGTGGCTCACACTTGTAATTCCAGAACCTTGGGAGGCTGAGGCAGTTAAATCACGAGGTCAGGTGTTGGAGACCAGGCTGGCCAACATAGTCAAACCCTGTCTCTACTAAAAATACAAAAACTTAGCCCGGCATGGTGGCAGGCACTTGTAATTCCAGCTACTCAGGAGGCTGAGGCAGAATCGCTTGAACCTGGGAGGCAGAGGTTTCAGCGAGTGGAGATCGCACTACTGCACTCCAGCCTGGGTGACAGTGTGAAAAAAAAATCCTATATCCAAAAAAGAAATGGAAGCTTCAAGGAGAATAAGTATCTTTCCAGTTCCCTCTAGCAGGTAGCAGGTGGATACTGGACTTTAAAGGTTCAGCCCTCATTCAAGTATCGTTGTGTGGCACCAAGAAGATTAAGGACACGAACACACACGAGGAGTGAGGTTAGCAGTGGAGGTTTAATAGGCAAAGAAAGAGAAGGGAGAACAACTCTCTCCCTTGTGAGAGTTATTCAAAGGGAAAAACCCGACCTATCATATTTTATAGGCAGGCTTAAGGAGGTGGTGTCTGATTTACGCAGGGCCCACAGATTGGTTGGACCAGGTGTGACATTTACATAGTGTGCAATGAAGGCTGGTCTTACTACACACATCAGGTCTTTGCTTAGTTGGCACCATATTGTCTTCTTACTGTACATGTGGCTGGTAAAGAGAAGTGAACACGGAGCCACCATTTTGAACATGCTGAGTCCCAGGTAGCCTTTTCCTATTGGCACAACTGCCAGCATTTGCCCATGCAAGCTTCCGGATTGCTTGTCTATGTCTGCAGCTCATTTCCACAGGCTGCTCTTTGTTAGAAAAGGAAATGATCTTGGGGCTGCTTTTCATTGAAAGGAAAACCTTATTGAGGGCTCCCATACCCTATCTGCCTGAATAATTTCTTCTTAACTCCTGTGTCACCATGTCCAGGACTTTTGCTACTGCACTTTGCTGTCTTTCCTCGTGGCGCCTTCTTTTACAAGAGCAATTTTAATTTCTTTTTTGTGTTGGAGAGAATGAACGACGTTAGTGATGATAAAATAGTCTTTTCAGATGTGTTATGGAGAGCTGTGGTATTTAGAAGGGGAGAAGTATTTACGCTCTGTGGTAATAAATAAGAAAAAGATGAAAAATGCAGGAATACAAATAAACCTGAAAAATGTGGACTAATTTGGTTGACTACAAGAGTTTAATTGCTTGGCCAATAAAACTTGGTGGAAATGACCAGCTCCCAGGCTCATGCCTTAAGAGACTGCTACAACTCCCAACCTCTTAGAAACCCATTTGCTATGCTATAGTGAAGCTCAAGCAGCCCCCATAGAGAGAGGCCTGCAGAAAGAGGAACCAAGTCCCCAGGCCAGTAGCACTGATCGAGCTCTCAACCAACAGCCAATACTAATTTGTCACTCACATGAGTAAGCCAACCTGGAAGTGGATTCTCTGCCCCAGCTGGCGCTGCATGGAGCAGAGACAGGCTGTTCTTGATGCGCCCTGCCTAAATTGCATACTAGTGAGTGAAATAAGTATTAGTTGTTGCTTTAAGCCTTCGAATTTTGTTGTATCTGATTACACAGCAATTGAAAACCAGAACACAGTCCAATTGGTCTTCAAGGTCTAAGCTGAAATTCCCAATCTAGCTTTTATTTATGAACCTTTAATAAAGGACTGCAGGATACTTACTCTGCTTTTTAAAAATAGGTACATTATTTCCCGTGATTATTGTCTCTTGTGTGTGTTGTTTTCTCAATTAGGAACTCCAAAGGGAAAAAAGGTGACAGATAAGATAATTAAAACTCTATCCAGAGTCCTTTTACAAATATCATTGACTTAAAACATTTATTGAGAAGATATGCTGCTAGAGATTGGTGATAGGAAAAAAGATATTAAATGCTTGATCTCAATCTTCACTTCACCTTGGAATCACCCAGGAAGCATTACAAAATACAGTGCTGGGGTCTGAGTCTCTCACTGCCTTCCGGGTTCCCAGAGTTTCTGGTTTGGTTGGAGTGTGGCCTGAATATTGCAATTTTGAAATCTCCCCAGGTGAGTCTCATTTGCAGCCAAGTTTGAGATTTACTAGTATGGAACACCATTACTGTCCAAAGAGACTTACAGTCTTCTTGAGGAGCCAGGGTTTCATGTAAAAAGATAAGTAACGTACCAGGAAACACCCAGTATGTGAGATGGACAATCCTAAATGTGGTCTAGACATTGAAAAGCAAACTATGGCTCCTTTCATTTTGTTTTCTATTTTTACTAAAATTGTAGCCTGTATTATACAGTGTGTTTCTTGTTTACAACATTTCATTGGTTGTTGACATAGGACACACATGTTTTTCACAATTTAAAGTTTTTGAAATAAGATGCATCTCACAAATTTTGTGGATATTTAAGATGTTGCTTTTATTTCCTTAAGCATTTATTTTCTAGGAAACCTATGTGAGCTAATTAGTAGTACCTTAGAATGGAAGAAACATGATATATACTGTCTTTCACTTGTTCCTATTCTGTATATAATTTTTTGCCATCATATTCTATATTAGATTGTAAGAGTATCGAGGACAAGAATCAAGTGTTTACTTTTATATCCCCTCAAACACCTAGTACAACGGTAACACTTATTACAGGCTCAATAAATAGTTGTCGATGATTGGATACTCCTTTAAACTTATTACTCAACATTTAGAGAGTCACGAGGCTGGGACAGATCTATAACTCATTTGCCAAATTCTAGGGAGAGAATTATAGAGATTCTCACTGTATACCATTTGTTCCATTTTGGTGTTTAACATCTTGAGACCTCTCCACTATTTTTATTTAGGCTTTTGTTATAAGACATTTTGTTTTCTTGAGATTCTGGTGTTTTTCAGGGGGAGAAGAAAAACATCTAGGTTACTCTTTTATACCTAACTACTGCGTGTGTTCCTGGAGCATATAAATGTTGTCCCTGTACAACATGTTGGCCTGAAGGATTAGGAGTTTTATAAGTCCTCTACTTAGCATGCTTTACAGCTGAAATTCACTAAATCAAGTGCTGCGCTTTCCCTAAACACATTTCTTATGAGAGCTACTGGCACAGAATTATATTAATAAATTCAATCAACAAAGCTCTCAATATTCCACATTCAGTCAGAGCCTGGTACATGAAGATGATAAATCCCCCTTCTCCATCCTGCATGTCACCCAGATGCTGCTTTCTGATGATATTCGTTTTACTTAGATGGCTGAAGAAATAGGAAGTTCTTCCACTCAGTCTTTCTTAACTCTGTGACCTGCTTTGTTAACACTTGTGCTGTAGTTGCCCCACATCCAAAGGACATTTCTGACTTGCTTGCTGATTTAGGCTTAGAGGAAGCCATGCCTGCTATTCAGAACTAGTAGGCTTATATCAAGCTCCTTTCTGGCATCATGGAAGTGGGGTGGGAGCCTTCCTTTTTCCTGATGGTGCCACATCCTTTTCCTTCTCCCTCTGTAATCTTTTATCTACTGGCCAGAAGTAACTTCTAGAGGCACTTCCATCCTTCTTTTCCCAGCCATTATATAAATATGTGGCTCCACAGTCAGATTATATAAATATGTGGCTTGTAGTTCATTCGGTTCTTTCTCAGTAGTTTATGGCCCAAGACTCATGTTAAAATTTTCTGTGGATCTTAAAAATACAAGTACTTGGAATCTATCCCTAAAGATGGCCTCAGGCATCTGTGTTTTTAAAGAAATATTATAAATGATTCTTATATACAAGCCTTTTTGAAGGTCACTGTCTGAGACATCTGCAAATGAATTCTTAGATTAAGTTTTATGTGCCTTGTGCTTTGTAGGCATAGAACTTGACTTATGAACAAATGTTGTTCATTCCTTTACTAGTTATATTTTTGTATGTTAGCTCTTTCTCAAGTTTTTACTTTCTAGCACATTAATTTTATTTACGATTTTTTAACCTCTCAAGTTGTAGTTGTCTGCTTCTTTATGAACCAAGAGCTGTTTGTCTTCCAGTGACAATTTAATCATATATATATGTATATATATATACACACACACAATGAGAATGCTTAATTCCTGCAAACGTAAAGATTTCCTGGGGTTCTTGCTGACATCGTCTCCTATCTCCGTCATTTCAGTATGTGTTGTGCTCATGCTCTCTTTTTTTCCTTCTCTTGCATGTTATTGGGAAATCGAGTCTAGCTCAATTCAGAGTGTAGACTTTAAGGGCATTTGAAATGCCATCTGTTGCAATGGCTTTATTGACTGTATCAATGTTGTACTTCCTGAGATTACTTCAATCAAACTACTTTCACTCAAAGCTTTGTCTTTAGTTCTATTTTTTCAGGAAACTGTCTAAGACACGGACCATTTCTCCTTATTTGGCACTCAGTTGAATAATTTATTCTCTTTGTTTTCCTAGATCTTGTTTTATCAGTCAGATCATAATGACTTTTAGAGCAGAATCTGTGCTTCATGATTCTCTAGAGACACTCTACAGAGTGGTATGCATGATAAAGGGGTGAACTCAGACAATGGGTACACATCATGATTAAACTCTTGATTGATGAATTTAAAAATAAAATTAGAATAGGAATTCTTTGGAGTTTACTTTTAAAAAGTGGGTTGAAGATTGAGAAGAAAGGAATAATCTGGCAAGTATTTTCTTGTTCAATAGGAGCAGGGGTTGGTGAGATAGAGGTAGAAGAAAGGTGCAGGTACAAAGGAGGAAGTCATCTTTCATCATGTATTTCAGAGCAACTTATATTTCATAAAGAAAGAAATACGTCAAAAAGAAGATGTTCTTATAATTCTGAAGCAGGAGTACATGAGAAATTGCTTTGAGATTTCAAAGGAAGGGAAATGTACCTTTATCATAGTCTTTAGCTCAGGTCCAAAAATTACTTAGAAAACGCAGTTATTTTCAACAAGTTATTGTATAAGATACATGAAGGAAATAGCAAACAATGCAACATTTTCAGCAATGCAACTTCAGGAAAATGTGAAGCCATTCTATTTTACCTGGTTTTGCTGGTACGAAGAAGAGAAAAAAAAGTGATGTTTAGGATGGATTGACAAGTTATTAAACCTGGTTCTTCCAAAGTATGCTAAGAGTAGGCAGCCACTTATCTATTAGTGTTTTGTTTTGTATCTCATTGATTTACATTATAATCCCTATTTCCTTTTTTGGCTTGCATTAGTTTAGTTTGTTCTTCTATTTCTAGTTTCTTAAGCTGGAAGATTAGGTTATTATTGAGACTTTGTTATTTTTTTCATAAGCACTTGAAGATATAAATTTCCCTCAAAGTACCACATTAACTGCAGTCCACAAGTGATTTTATTTTCATTCAGTTTAAAGTATTTTTAAAAATTCCATTGACTCAGGGATACTTTAGAATTGTGTTTAATTTCCATTTTGGGTTTTCTCAGACTTCTTTCTGTTTTGGACTTCTTAGTTAATTTTATTGTTGTGAGAGAACACATTTTATTTCATCCTTTGAAATTTACTTAAATTTGTTTTATGGCACAGCATATGTTTTTTCCTAGAATACTATTCCATGTATGCTTGTTGGAGTATTTAGGTATTTTTTTCCCCCTTCAGTTTTGTGTAAGTTGGGTTCCTGACAGAAAAAAAATGCATTCACTAAGTAGGGTAGATGAGTAGATGATGGGGCTATTTACAAAGATGTGGATGAGGTAAACCAATAAAAATTGGCACAGCAACCCAGGACTGCAATAATTAAAATGTTCAGAGACTAATAATTGAAGGGATAAGGAATGAAAGCAATTGCTGCAACCTGGAGTGAGAGCTGTAATGTAGGAGAGGGATACTGTCTGGAACTGTGGCTTTTGACACAGAAATGCAGCTAAGTTGCAGCAATCTGGCAGGTTCTGGAGGAATAAATACTTTGACTTCACTCTTCTCCCATTCTTTTGATTTTTTTTTAAACCAGTATCTTCTATGGGTCAAACTTCATGGAAATCCAGAGGGCGAGGGGCACACTAACGTCATAGTGATAGTTGTCTCTCCTTGGTCACCGGATTGGATGGAGAAGAGTAAGGAGTAAATTGGAGCAGGTACACAGAAAATACCTAGATGTTGTAACTGAATATATTCCACCATTCTTTGCATAAAAATGTGTTTCAACACAAAGGCACACAAAGTTCCATTAAATATGTATTATCTGTATTATGTCAATTCAGCTGTATTATGTCAATCCACCTAAAATCTAAAATATTGGCAATGACCTATGCCTCATGTAAGGTAGCAGGGAACGAACATAAACATAGTGGCCACATATCCAATATCTGGTCATGAGGTCTAATTCGACAAGCTCATATATTCTGTTTCTACAATTTCTTCCTTATTCTCCTAAACTCCTCCCAAGACCTTGGCTAGCCTTTATCCTTTCCTAGAGGTTGGCCAATTTTTTTCCCCAAAGAATTAGAGTCTGTGGTGGTTCTAGTTTTATTTAGTTGCTGAAGTTTCAATTGAGAAGTAGCATTACTTGAGTTGAAGATGGAATTACTTGAGTTGAAGATGTGAGTCCTCTTTGCCTTCATCAGGTAGCAGCATTCCAATTTCACATTGGTAATTAGAATCAAACATCTCAGCCTATAGAGTGATCTGCTTTTCTGCCACTTGATTCAGAGCCATACAGCTTTTGGCCGTAGGAATCTTAATAGAATGACCCCTCAGAATATGGATAGAAAGGACCAAGTACTACTGATAAGTGGCTTTATGGAGGGTTTCCATTAATAAAGGGGTTCAGAGAAGACGGACATAAGAAGATGAGTGATAAGCTTTCCAGAGATACTTTGTGGGATTCATGAAACACGTTTTGAGGGAATTTTTCAGGGGCATGTGATATTGCATTATGGAGATGGGAGAAAGACTCAGTGGAATTACTTTTATTATTATTGCTGTGATCATATTTTCACCAACAGTATAATGAGACCATAGCAATCTCAGGGTTGAGTAATTTCAGAATATAGGAAATAGTTCTTTCACATCTTCTAATATATAAATTAAGGAAAAATTAGGTAGGAGTGACAATGAGTTTATAAATATACTGTCAGAAGAAAATTAATCATGGGGTTGTTGCTGTAAAAAGTTAGGCATTCACCGGGTGTGGTGGCTCAAGCCTGTAATTCCAGCACTTTGGGAAACTGAGGCAGGCAGATTTCCTGAGCTCAGGAGTTTGTGAGCAGCCTGGGCAACATGGTGAAACCCCGTCTCTACTAAAATGCCAAAAATTAGCCAAGCATGGCAGTGTGCGCCTCTAGTCTCAGCTACTCAGGAGGCTGAGGCAGGAGAATTGCTTGAATCCAGGAGGCGAAGGTGGCAGTGAGCCAAGATCACACCACTGCACTCCAGCCTGGGCGACAGAGTGAGACTCTGTTTCAAAAAATAAACAAAAGTTAGGCATTCAATTTTGTGTGTATTGCCAACTTCTTATCCTGAAGACACATTTGGGACCACTACTGCAAAGAAAATTGTGACCAGTCGCCTTGCCCTCATATTTGACTCTCTTTGATCCAACTCACTATGCCGTGTAATTGTAGGTGTAAAATCAGGGGACAACACCCCAGTTCTATTTAAGGGCATGCCTTTTTAAAATGTGTTAACCTATGCCACTGCTTGAGTGATATTTGAATGAATCAACATTAATCATTCTCAGCATTTCATACTTTAATATTAGTGGAGTGGATTGTTGGCTGCTTATAAAGAGAATGACAGCATGCATTAAATTAGCTGCAAGGCCATCTTTTTGTTTTTAGTGAGAAGTTAAAGTTCTGGTCTTGGTTTCTATATAGCCTGAGTTGGATGGGATAACATTTGAGCAGTGGTACATTTCAATTAGTTAATTGCTCAATCCTCTTCAAGTAGCATGAACGATACTAGGACAGCTAAATTTTATGAATTTCTCTAGCCTTGTTTGTAACTTGACAGGCAGATTTTTTTTTTCTATAGCTGAGTACTCACTGTCATTTAGTAGGTGGATTGGACTAAGATCACAGTGATCGCCATCCATTTAGATAATAGTTACTTGAATGTAGCTGAGAGAGCCTTGAACAATTTCAACAAAGCCATATGTCTCCCTAAAATAGTTTTCAGTTTTTTAGAATAAAACACAGATTTCTTATTTTCTCTTTGATACCAATATTATTGGTCATAATGCTGTTGCCACACTGTCATCCTGTGTTCATTTTGAAGAGTTTTAGCACCTGAATGAGGTTGAAAGTAATGGTAGATAAATATTACTGGAGTGATATGTAATTTCCTTCTTATGAATTATTCATATCAATACCTATTTCTGTAGTGTTGTGCTATATAAAATATTACATGCAGTGTATGTAAATGCCTTCATCATATTTTATTTCCATGCACTATCTTAATGTTATTTGGCAAAAAATACCCTATCCTAAAACAAACAAAAACCTCTTTATTCATACAAAATTTATCACTCTTAGAATTATTAGTCATTTGAACAATATATCTATTTTTTATGCTTCTTTTATAATTCTCCTATCTTGAGTCATTGTTAAATGCATTAAGACCAAATTTATTTTCTTCCCACCTACTTCTCCCTTAATGAATTATTGAAAGATTATTGCTGCTGTTTCTGAGACATTGCATTTATTATTAAATTCCTTGAGAATACTTAGATACACAAGATAGAGAGGTTCATGGGTCTGTTCTAACTTCATCTGATTATAAGAAAACCATTAGAAGTGCATGCTATTTACTCTATCTCACCTTTAGTACCTTTGTAGAATAATGGGAATAACAGGACTCTTGAGTCAAGAAGTCATGAGTTTAAATCCAGAATCTGCCAATTACTGGCTTTGTATCCTAAGATCCCAGGAGTACTGTTCCATCTTAGCCTAATCTCAAATGTCAGTATTCATTGCTCCAATGGGACAAAAGCCATAATGGCCAGCAGCAGAGAAAATAAAATCAGAGAGACCATTGTCAAGAGACAATGCATTTACTTTCAGTGTCTGTGCTGAGTTTCCAAGGCCCCAGGCCCCAGGGATTCTGAAGCCCAGATCCTGGCATGGCCACCTGTTTTCTTGTGACATTCTCTAAGCAATACAGTATAATAACTATTTACATAGCATTTACAGATATAGGTGATGGGGAGATGGAGGCAGCAAACCACATTGCCATGTGTGTACCTATGCAAGAATCTTTCACGATCTGCATATGTACCCCCAGAACCTAAAGTACAATAAACAAAACTATATTGGAGGATATGCTTAGGTTATATACAAATATTATACCATTTTATATTAGGGATTTGAACATCCTTGAATTTTGTTGTCCATGGGATGTTCTAGAACCAATCCCCCATGGATACTGAGGGATGACTATATATGTATCAAATGTACTCATCATAATAAGAAAGTAATGACAATTGGATGGTGTACTTGACTTACTATTTCATAGAAGTAAACAATAAATAACCATGCTAACAATACAAAACTCAGAACAACACCCCAATTCTATTTTAAGGGCATAACTAAGAATAAAGACCTCATCAAAACTTACAGGCTATCAACTCAGTTCCCACCAATTTTATTCCCATTTCCTCTCTAGATAGGCTTCACTTGAGCCTCCAATACCCTATCTTTATTTAAGGAGATGGTAGAAGGATCAGCAATTTATTTTGTTATCAGCTCTAAATTCACTTTGCATTTGTGTTTCTTCCATCATAACTACTATGTTACTTCCACATCCAGCTTCTCAACTGCATGGTTACTTCTTTTATTCCCCTTGCTCCTGCCCTCTGCTTACTGGCACACGTGTGCTCTGAGCGAAAGTGCGGAGAAGTAGCCACTCTGCTGTTGTTCCCTTTGCTTAATTAGTAGTCTCCTTCTATTTTTTTGTGCAACTTTGGTCACTGTCTATGATGGATATTTATTTGCCCATTTAACTTATGTTCCACCCTTCACTCTGCTCTGTACCACAGGAGGCTGATCTATATGGAAATAATAGACTCTTTTTATTCTCTGGTTTTTAATTGGATTCAGCCAATAGAAAACATAAACAGATCAGAGAATGGGAGAAGAAAGAGGTTGAGGTATTTATTTCCTTGTCTGGCTCTCTGCTAGGAGGTGGTTTAGCTGTGGTAGAATTTCTCCACTGAATATCACTGCTCCCATCTGACAGCCTTCTACAAGTACAGTTCAAGTACAGTTCTCCCTAGAGTCTAGTAACTAGTTATTACCCTTTCAAGCTAGAGTCAGTGTATGTTTTCTGAGAAACTAATGAAGCTTGAGCTTCAAGGACTTTCATTAGTAAAGGCTTGGTCCAAGGCCCTGGGAGAAGTTCCAGTAAACTGCTCAGCCAGTACTATGAAAGAGACCATTTTGGTGAGCCTGTTTACTTACATAGATGAAAGACCAGTTTCTCACTACTGTAGGAAGGTAAGTGTGGGGTGAGGGTGTAGACTTGTTCTCTCTCTGGCACAGAAAAGTCAGTTTAGTTTCTCCAGGGCATGGGGAATCCTAGAGGTCCATAAAGGAGGGGCTGCAACATAAGTTAAAAAGAGATAGGGTGTTGACCTCAGCCACATGGATATTACCAAGGTAGCAGGTGGAGATTCAAATATCGGGTTTGAGTCCATGAGAGGCTAGTCTTGGGAGCATTTGGAATAAATGATTATCCAAGAGAAATTTTTTTCCAGCACATAGTATGCGTCTGTGTGCAGGTAGGCTTGTGTGTGCTTCTAGAACTACTACATTGTACTTTGGAGAATCGAAATGCATTGAAGTGACATCGTTGGTAAAAATGAATGAGTAGAAAAAGGGAGTGAGAAATGAAATGTGTTTGAGTAAAGGGAATAGCAAATTATTAAACTAGCTGAAAAGTGAATCTACTGATAACCTTTAAATTATTATTTTATTATAAATCTTCATTTTTATCAATGACATACATGCTCATAAATTAAGAAGCTGTTGGTTATATAGTGTTAAGACACTTTTTTAAACGTTCACTACCCCCATTTCCATTTTCCTAAAAGCAGCCACTTTCATCTCTTTTAACTGAGACAAAATTTATAGTCATACATCGCGTAATGACTGGAATACATTCTGAGAAATGCATCATAGTGCAAACATTATAGAGTGTACTTACAGAAACTAGGTAGCATAGCCTACTACACATCTTGTAGCCTATTGCTCCTAGGCTTCAAATCTGTTCAGTGTATTACTGTACTTTCTACTACAGACACTTGTAACACAATGGTAAAACTCATGTGTCTAAATGTATCAAAACATAGACAAGCTACGGTTAAAATACGGTGTTATCATCTTGTGGAACCATAGTCATATATGTGGTACATCATGGACCAAAATGTAGTTATATGGTGTATGACTGTCTATAAGTCTGTATGTGAGGGGATGTGAGTGTGTGTGTGTGTGTGTGTGTGTGAGAGAGAGAGAGAGAGAGAGAGAGAGAGAGAGAAAGATTTACTTTCATAGTAATATATAATTTGCTTTTGCAGCTTCTATTTTATTTTATTAATTTGGGCAGTATTTATAGCCTTCTTTCCAAAGGTGAGGGTTTAGTTCTGTTTTTTCCATCCTACTCCACAACACACACATTTGAATTTAAATTATTAAATCACTTACAAAAGGCATTGAAAATAGGCCTATAGATTCTTTAGAATTCAAAGATTAAACTGTAATAAGCTATGTTTATTAAACATAGGTTTTAATATACTTGGGGGATATACAGTCCTCTTTGGGGGATATGATTGTGGAGTCATATGGTTTTTAGGTGTGTGAGAAATTACTATTGGAGGGCTAATATGAGAGTTGAAAATGTCAAGTTAGAGGCAAGCATTGGGAAGCTAGTAGAAGTAGCAGGGATAGGGAGAAGTATGTGTCAAACACCGATAATGTGCCAAACACCGTGCTTAGCAATATTCTAATATATGCTTCTAATAAGCCTAGGGAAGGACTCCTTCATTAAGAAGAGATGGAGGTTGAACTCAAACTGCCTTCAGGGAAAAGGAATTCAATGGAAATTCTCAGAGATGAAGTGTGCTTCGACCATGACCAGATTTAAGGGCACAGACAACAAAGCAAATGCTCTGGTTCTCTCTCTCAGCCTTGGCTGCATTAGCTTTGCTTCCTTGCAGGCGGGATCTCTCTGTGCATCTTCCAAGATGGCTGTTGGCCTGCACATTCCTTCATTCTGTTATTTTAGCAAAACAGTGAACAAGGAATTCCTTCTTCCACAGTCATTATTTTAACCTCAGGAAGATCTCTGGTTGTCCCTGTTTGGGTCACCTGCCTACACCGCCTGGGGGAAGTGAGCAGCCATCATGGTAGATAGCTCTTCCATGAACAGAAGGAATGAAGGAGGGTCAATTTTGTAAATAAATACTTAAAAAACAATGAACATGCGCCTATTACTGACTTCCTGAAGCGAATATCATCATTTCTATTTTCCACATAATGAGATAGAGAGAGGGTAAATCACTTGTTTTAGATCACATAACTCAGTAGAACTGGGTTTAAGATGTTACTCACATTTTTTCCTCTGTATAAAACTGTGTACTGAACAATTTTATGGAAGTTCATTTAGTGCTATATTTTTACTAATTTAATACAGTGTTTAGAATACTTTATACCTGACTATGGAAATATTTCTTCAAAAGGGCTTTTGTATCTGAGGTTGTATTATTTAAACAAATAGGGATATAGTATTTACTTTAGAGAATTATAACTTTGTATAACTATGGCTGTCTTTATGGGAAACCATTTATTCCTTGAAGAGAGAGACAGATGCATCAAGTCATGGAAGAGATGCTGCTGGTGCCTTGCTCGCATCTGCTGAGCACTCAGCATTGTTGACGGCTGATCCCATGGCTTCCAGCTGTAAACATCTGCTGCTCCTTGGTGAGGACTTTCTCGCTCCTTGCTGAAGACTTTCTCTGGCTGCCAGAGGAGTAGCAGATATTAAGAGTTCCTAGAAGTAGTGTTCAACCAATGACAGGAGTTGGTGGATAAAATCCCCAGCTCCTTTATGTCCTAGAGATGCATGCTCTACATTGCCTTTTAGAATCCAATCCCAATGGGATGGATCCACAGTTGCCCACAGCACTAAAAAATGGCACTTTATTTATTGACTTTTCTTTCCTGTCTTATGTACCTGCTCTCCTGATGCTTCCTGGGATTACTTCCCAAAATAAACTGCTTTCTCTCACATCCTTGTCTCAGGATGAGTTTCTGGGGCAATTCACCTTAATGTAAGTGATACTTGTACCTCAGACATATGGCTAAGTCTGGTTACTTCAGCCAGCTCATACAAATGTGTTTATTTTCATATGTTCATTAGCCATAGTGGTAAAAAACTGCAAATTAACTTCTGTTAACTGTTTTCAGATAAGAGTTAAATTTAGTCAAAATTAATTTAAAAACATGGCTGGGCATGGTGGCTCACCCCTGTAATCTCAGCACTTTGGGAGGCTGAGGCAGGCAAATCATGAGGTCAGGAGTTCGAGACCAGCCTGGCCAATATGGTGAAACCCCGTCTCTACTAAAAAATACAAAAATTAGCTGGGCATGGTGGCATGTGCCTGTAGTCCCTGCTACTCGGGAGGCTGAGGCAGGAGAATCACTTCAACCCAGGAGGTGGAGGTTGCAGTGAGCTGAGATCATACCACTGCACTCCAGCCTGGGCAACAGAGTGAGACTCCACCTCAAAAACCAACCAACCCACCCTACACATGCTAATAGCAACTATTTTGCCTTGACATGAACTCTGAAGATAGACAGCTGGGTTTGAATACTTTCTAGTTGTGGTTCTTGGGCAAACTTCTTATCCTCACTGTGCCTCAGCATTCTGCCTGAGGTGCAGAGTATCTATCTTAATGATTTTTAAGAGCATTAAGTGAGTTAAAATTTGTAATGTGTTCAGAAGAGTGGCTGGCATAAAATAAGTGCTATGTAAGTGTTGGGTAAACACTTGAATAAAAAATTAAGTCTATCAATGGTAAAAGTTAAGACTATACTTTCCCAAGTAGGCCACAGACTATTTCATTAACAAATTATTTTATTTCAATAATACATTCTCTTCCATATTAATTATACATTTTAAACCAGAGCACAATTATGTTTTAGCTTCACGAGTTGTTCATCTTTAATGAGTGCTGAGTTAATTAACCAGACCTGTCTTTTTGGGCACTGCATCTGTTCTGCAACATTCAGTTCAGTATTCATTATTTTAAGATGGCAATTCTATTTTTCAAAAATATTTGGAGAAGAAAATGAATAATTACTCTGTTACAGTACATCACTAAGTTTCAAAATGCAAATAATTGGAAAATATGCATGTGGGCATGGTTACACCTGAGAAGTGACTCCATATTTTATTATACATAAGAAATACTTTCTTGCCTATTAAATTGATGCAGTTCATTATGTTTTCCTAAGAACTATTTTTAGTCTGCTTTCAGAATGCCTATTTGTGCCTTCCTTTTGTCCTCTGAATGTCAATCTAATTCCACTCTTGTGGAGCTGTAAATCATCCAAAGGTTTTCTTCTATTCTCAGAGGTGCCAATCCTCAGTATACAAATTAGGTCATCATTGATTTAAAGAATTATAACTTCTCCAACAATGACCTCTCATCTTTTTTTCAGTCCTCTATTTTTAGCTATCTATCAATAGCAGTGGTTCCAAATAAGGGCCCATGGACTGGCTATATCAGAACTACCTAAGAAACCCATTCACATATTCACATACTCACACATGTATCATATAAATATCCACATACCAATATGCACCACTCCTAGAGATTCTGATATAGTAGTAATGGGATGAGACTCAGGAGATAGTACTTTTTGTATCTTGCTCAGGCAATTCTGTATCAAGAACAATCAGCTTTGGGAACCCCTGGACAGTGACTTATCCCATTGTCCACGGTCACTTCAAATGATCCCATAACATTGCCAAACAAGCTGATTTTCCTCATTCATTACAACTCTAGGCTTAAAGTATTAGAATCATATTTAATTCCACCTGTTGCTTCATTTCCACTTGCAGACATTAAACAACCCAGTAGTCTCTTCCTTCTACCTTCTCTTCATTTCCAATACCTCATGTTATACCTTATATTAGTTATTTAAGCATATGTTGTATTTGCTGTATTTGATTATGATCACCTAGAGATAGGTCATCATAATCAAATATAAAAAAAAAATAAAAAAACTGGAAGGATAAATAATTTTTGGAGCCAAGAGTAGTAAAGGGAGTGAGCTGAAAGGAGACAATGATCAGAGACTGAAACTATGGGAGGGGGATGAACTTATTGGCAATGGCAGGGTCTATTCAGGGTACAACAAAGAGAGTGAGTTGTTAAAGTTAAGGAGAAGATCACTGGAGGTGAAGCGGTCAGGAAAGTGAATTGAAAAGAACAGACTCATGGACTTTGAAATTGTCCCAAATAATGACAATAATAGAGATGAACAACAATGGTCCAGGAGTTGGAATCCTCAAGGAGTTGGGGGATGTTCCGGTAGTCTGTAGATGGCTGCTGTAAGGAGGAGTAGTGGGAAGTGTAGTTTGATGTGTGACCTTCGAAGCTGGGGTGGGGAGGGGGTAGCTGGAAGAAGGGAGGGATGATGACTTGGAAGGAATGCTGAGGTGCAAGGAAGATTTCCATTCATCTGTCAGTCTCAGTGGTATGAGGAATGTGAGGGAAGAAGCAGACATCTCCTGGTGGAACTTCAGGGAAATCAACCTCTCAGATGAGAACCAGAGCTCACTAAGAGCAAGCAGATGAAGGAAGGAAAAAAGAAAAGATACTAAGTTCTTACTGTGTGTCGGAACTCTTCTATGATGTTCTGTATGTTCATTGAATCCTTTAAACAATCTCTCCAAGGAAGGTATTGTTTTCACCTCCATTTGATAGATGGTGAAATTAGAGCATAAAGAGATTAAGTACCTTGCTTATGATTGCATGAGTAGGGAGGGGAAGAGCTGGGAATTGAGCTCAGGTGGTCCATCTAGAATCTCAATGTACATAATAACCACTGTGCTTTACACCCCAGCAGCAAGCACTTGAAGAAGGGGCTTTTGTTGATGCTGTGGCATGAGTTACAGAGCACAGTGGAAGGATTTGGGACTCGGGAGATGTGGATGGGTCAGATTAGGGACTGTACAGAGCCACATGGGATGTGGGATGACTGGGATTTGGATGTTTGTAAGTTTGAAAGCACGTGGAATTAGTGCTGATGTCTCCAGGAAAGGTAGGGTGCCGAGGACAGGAGAGTCCCTGTGAAGGACACAAGCTCAGTGTCTTCCTCATTGCTCGTGCTGGTGAAGGCTGGAGAATGGTAAGAGACAGCTTTACTTGGGGTATAAGAAGATTTGGGGCCTCCTTTTCACCCAACCCTCTGCCATTTCCTCTCCTTTTTTTTTTTTTTAAATAATTACTGCTGACATCCAGGAAGTTTATTATTAATGAACAATTTAATATTAAAATATGTTAATTTTAAATGAAAGTGAACATTTATGTGTGAAAACATGTTCATATGTGAAAATATTTAAATAATGAACAATTTTAAAATCATCCCAATTTTTCATTTGGCAAATTGCTTTGAAATATAAATCTTCTCATCAATTTATTAAGGGAATTCTATTACCCTTACAAAATGGCAACTCTTACAAATCTTCTTACATCTATTTATGCTTTATGGTTTATAAAACACCTTTGCACACACTCTTTCACTTATCCACTTTACCAAGTACCAATATTCAGCTCTGTTTCTGGAATATTTTTGGCATGAGAAGTTTACGTATATAGAGGGTGGAACAATGAAATACTGAGTTTGGTGAGAGGAAGGGAGTGAAAACATGAGACATCTGGAAATACTCAAAATTTTCATTAAACATTTTTTCTCTTGAGTTTTTAAAAATGAAAATATTTTTATCTTATTCCTCAAAGGGTAGAACAGAGAAAAATTAGCATAAAACTCTTGGCAGAAACTTTCCAATGAGCATTTATTATAGGATTCGACTGTATTTTAAGTGGAGTGGCTTAGACACTCAACTTTAAACCTGGGAAAGCATATGGTAATAATAAGAGAAAGCATTTGAAGTGTCCAATCTGGTCAAACTGCATTTTCACTCTTATTGATGAATCAGCAAGAAAATAATTTTATACAGCAAAGTTATTTATTAAATCTTGAACCATTTGTGCAATAGGTATTTTCTGTTAACAGGAACCATCAGCATGTTGGAGATGACTTTCAGAGCGATTTTTTTCTTTTGTTGTTAAAAAGAACAGCAGGACAGAAAGAAACTAGTTAGGGAAAAAGGAAATGGCTTTTAAAAATCGCTTACTTCTTACCCACTCACGATGGTTTCTTTCAAGAGAAGAAATTTTACTGAGGTGAGATTTTACTGATGTCAGAAAGGGGGGTCTAAGAGACCCCTTTCTGCTTTTTTTTCTTTCCTTTTAACTCACTAGTGATTTACTTGATTGTAAAATTAGAAATAAGAACTGGCATGCCTAGCTCAGCTCTGTGCTTAATGTGGTCTAGTACCACATGGTCTGGATACATGACCACGCTTAATTCTGGGATGCAGTTAGCAGGTCATTTCGGCTTTCATGCTAAGTTATATTCTGTAAGCCTTAAAAATAAAAAATATTTTGGTCCCCTCTGCCAATTCATTGCTTTATTCCTCAAATTGTTCAAAAGCTGGGGCATAATAGTGTTATGGTGATTCAGTATACGATAAACTGGAAGCTTTCTCAGGCCTCTAAACTGGGTTAGATCTTCTTTTATGTACCTGCGAAACTCCTTGTACTTCCCCCTTCCCCTGCAGTGTATGACTCTTAACACACTTTATTATTGGTTTAATGCCTCTTTCTTTGCTACAATATCAATTCCTTGGTAATGACCAAGTCTGTCTTGTTCACCTTGGTACCACTAGAACCTGACATGGTGTCTTGTAAATAGTAGATGTCCAATTTGTGGAATAAATAAATGGATAAATTAATGAGTGAGCCACTGCTTTAGAAAAGGTGAGGTTCCTAATTTAGGTAGTAAATGAGAAAAATAGAACACATTTTAAACTCTCCACTCAAAAAATGAAAATAGTAAAGATAGTAGATGCTATCCTTTCATACTTTAGTTTTCAGTATATTATAACCATTAAAATGTGTATCTTCTTCAATAAGTTATGGTTGAACAGAGCTAGGAAACTGTAGTTACATGGAAACTGTAGTTTCCACGTAGAAAACTGGAAAACATCATGCTTTTTATAAGGATCAGCATTTCACTGATGCCTACTCATCATTCTAGTGTCTTATCACCTCAGTCGCTAGACACTGATCACTTCCATCCTCTAGTATTTCATACATGAAAATACAGACATGAAAGCCATAGTTTATAAAACACTTGATACAACTGATTGCTTGCTACTAATAACATTAAAGCCTATTCTAACACGGCTTTTAAGGACAAAGGGAGATAGCTGTTTGAGGAAGATTTAGCTGTTTCTACATGAAGAGAACTGGGGGATAATGAAAAAGTAAGTAATAGTGATTCTTATTTTGAAAGAAAATAATAGAATCTATTTCTACTTGGATTAAGACTCTGAAATAAACATTGAAATGAACACTGAAATAAACTCCGAAGTGAATATTAAATTGAGACTGCAATAAAGCTTGCAGAATTGTAATCCTTATTCTAGGACCATTTCTACATAGAACTTATAAAGCAAGAGTAGAAAAAAAGGCCTATCTTGATTTGCAGTTAACTGTTTCTTTCAATAAGTGAAATGCTATGCTGTTCAGGTTATCTGTTGTATAATAATAAATTCTCAGATATCCAGAGGTGCAACCGTTTAGATAGGTGATTCTTCCTTAAGGTCTTTCATCGGATTGCAGTCAAATGGTGGCTAAGGTTGGAGTCCCAATTCCGGTGCCTGGGCTGGGAAGGCTGAAATAGCTGTGGGCTGGTTAGCTGTCTTTTTCTCTCCTTGTGAACTACCCATGTGGCCAGTAGAAGCTTTCTCACTGCATGGCCGGCTCAGGGTCATATATGGGCATCTGCTAGAGAGTGTTCCAACAGAAAAGAGGTGGAAACTGCCAGTCTCTAATGGCCTGGACCCAGGCACTAGAACGATACCACTTCTGTCATATTCTCTTGGTTTAACAGTTACAGAGCTTCCCCATTTTCAAGGGAAGAGAACATAGGCCTAGCCTCTTGATAGAAAGAATGTCACAAAATGTGTGGTTTTCTTTCATCTGCAACATATGCAAATGCCTCCTGACCTGTCCTGGCTCTGTGTCCCCACCCAAATGTCATCTGGAATTGTAATCCATACATGTTGAAGGAGGGAACTGGAGGGAGGTGACTGGATCATGGGGACGGTTTTCTCCACGCTGTTCTCACCATATCTGATGGTTTATAAAGTGGCAGTTTTTTACCCCCTGTGCTGTCACTTCCCTCCTGCTACATTGTGAAGAAGGTGCTTACTTCCCCCTTGCCTTCTTCTGTAATTGTAAGTTTCCTGAGCCCTTCACAGCCATGTGGAACTGAGTCAATCAAACCTCTTTCCTTTGTAAATTACTCATTGTCAGATTTCTTCATAGCAGTGTGAGAATGAACCAATACACCTCCTCAGCTGAAAGTTGTTCTCACTAGCATCATAGGGGTTGTAATAGAATAAATGGAAGGTGGTGGCTTAAAATTAGTTCTTAAAAATGATGGAATCAAGATATCAGGGAACACCAAATTTGAAATACTTATCTATATTATGTGTACACTGTTCATTGACTCTGGTAGATCATTTAAAATTGTATCTTCAAAAGGTAAGAACAAAATCAAAGGTGGAATAGATGAGATCTAATTTTCTATCAGGTTATAAAATTAATATGTATCTTAAGGCCATTTATGGTTGGCAAAATGATTGCAACTGATGTCTTAGAAGATTTATTTTCCCCATTAGGTCTTAATATTACACACAAGCAAACAATTTTGGTACCCTCAATGTTTTTCTTTTTTTTTGTCTCTAGAGGAAATAAACTTGCATATAAGCTTCATTCCTCTCTCAATTACCTATGTTTAGACAATTAAAGGAGGGATTTGCAAAGCTCAGAGCAAAATTAATTTTGACCTTGGGAAAAAATGTTGAAATGAACTTGTTCTTTTTTTATCTTCCCATTTAAAACCCAAGAAACCAATATTTAGTGTATGTTTTCCCTATTGGCGTAACCTGGATTCTGTAGCTGTGCAAAATCTCAACTTTTCTGGGTGACATAATTGTCAGTGCTATGATGCCATTGTGTATATTTTGTTTAAAACAATATTACTCTATTATTAATTTTTGAGACAGTCTGATTCTGTCACATAGGCTGGAGTGCAGTGGCAAGATTTGAGCTCACTGCACCCTCTGCTTCCCGGGTTCAAGCAATTCTCCTGCCTCAGCCTCTCAAGTAGCTGGGACTACAGGCATGCACCACCAAACCTGACTAATTTTTGTAGTTTTTAGTAGAGATAGGGTTTCATCATGTTGGCTAGGCTTGTCTCGACCTCCTGGCCTCAAGAATCCACCTGTCTCGCCCTTCCAAAGTGCTGGAATTACAGGCCTGAGCCACCACACCTGACTAGAACCATTAATAATAGCTAATATTTGTGGAATACAAACTATGTGTCAGGTACAAGGCTAAGTGTTTATCTTTGCATTATCTCAATTACTTCTTTCAACAGCTCTGCAAGGTAAATACTCACATCATGCTCATTTTCCATGTGAGGAAATGGAGGTTCTGAGAGGTTACATCACTTGCCCAAGTTCATGTAACTAGTAGTTGCTGGTCTGGGAACTCATACCTAAGCATGTCTAATTCTGGAGACTGAGTTCTTAATCACCTTATTATACACACTCCAAGCACACATTCAGTGACCCCAAGATCAGTGGATCACATACATTTTTAACTGTGGCTCTTATAGGCTGAGGATGAACTCTAATGGTACAATTATTAGACCTACTCTCCAGTTGAAAAGGCCTGTCATATTCTCTTGGTTTAACAGTTACAGAGCTCCCCCATTTTCAAGGGGAGAGAACATAGGCCGGGCCTCTTGATGGAAAGAATGTCACAAAATGTGTGGTTTTCCTTCATTTGCAACCTATGCAAATGCCTCCTGATTTGTCCTGGCTCTATGTCCCCACCCAAATGTCATCTGGAATTGTAATCCCTACATGTTGAAGGAGGGAACTGCTACTAATAATAAAGAACTGGAGAGCAACAAAAAATAAAAAATGGTCATTTATTTGATCACCTTATAAACTGAAATATAACTTAGTAATTTTAGCACATTTACCTTGATAATGTGTCAACACACATTCATAGCATAGCACTAGTAAAGTATGTACCATCACAGAAACAAAATGGTGAGCCAACTATATTCTAAGAGGGACAAGTGTATTCTGGAAACTGAAAGTAGGAAAATATTCTGAGGAAGAGGAAGTCTGTGTCAAATGCTACTGATAGATTAAGTATGGTGAGGACTGAGGATTGACTATTGGATTTAGCAACGTAAGTACTGTGTATGCTCATGCTTAGTAGGAGATTTGTGACATTGCATAGTACATAGTTTATTAGACTACTGAATAAGAATCCTCAGTAAACTTTAGTAAAGTGCTATTTTTTTTTAATAAATGCCACATTTTGGTAATGCTCCATAGCTCAAGTAGAGTTGGGTTAGCACAGAGTTCTGTGGCCAGAATGCCTGCACTGGTTGCACTGGTTACTGGTTAGGTGATCTTGGGCAATATATTGTACCTCTGTGTGCCTCTGTTTTTCCCATCTGTAAATAGGGATGACAAAGTACTTATCTCCCGGGTTTGGTGTGAAGAATAAATGAGTTAATGCATGCAAAATGTTTATTAGAGTGCCTAGCAATAATAACCAATACATGCTAGCTATTATTTCTATTACTGACATATTGCTAAAATATGATAAAAATAAGCCTATGGAATTGTGTATCACTCAGTTATAAGAACCAAAGAACTTCCAGTTGTAGATCATGGTCTCTGAGGGAACACTTGTAGCTCACTGATGGGGTGTAGAACACACTGTGAGTCCCTTTGGTTCAAGTGAATATATCGGGGTTTTATAAGAGTTGACTCTTCTTTGAGGCTTTAAATGGAAAGAGAAGGAGCTGAAACTGTTTTCTTAAAAATTGACCATTTTTTCTGCTTTCCTCTTTTCCACTCTTATTTTTTGAACTTTTGGGAAAGAATGGTAAAAATCACGAATAAGAGAAAGGTAAAAGCTAATAAGAGAGAAAAAGTGGGAAGGACATGCAGAGGGAACATTTTGAAGACATTCACCTCTATTTGTGAACAAGAATAATAAAAAATATTACATGTTTGGTTTGATTCTTCTATTGGCAAAGAGTAAAAGGGAACAGAGTAGTAGTGGTAATTGAATAAAAATATTTTTGTCTTTTTTCATATGTTTGTTGGCTGCATAAATGTCTTCCTTGTTAAGCACAATTATTGGCATAAAAGAGGTTTTTAATACCCATTTTTAGACTGCATTCAAGCCTGGCAATAAAACAAGAATCCCATTCTCTCTCCCTCTTTCTCTTCCTCTTTCTTTCTCTCTTTCATTCTTTATTTTTCTTTCTTTTGCTGTTTCTTTTTCCTTTTCTCTCTTTTTCTAAAAAAAAGAAAAGAAAAGAAAAAGAAGAGCATCTGTTCATGTCTTTATAAATCTAGGTGTGAGCATGCCTAGATGTTTGAGATCATAGAATTTCCCATTGAGTGGAAATGACATATAATTCATGCGAACATCTATGGCCTCCAATTTTGGGATATATATTTGTTTTTCCTCCCAATCTGCATCCAAAGACAGTGTGCCCAATTTAGGCCTGAAGTCATAATAACATACAGCTTCGAGTATTCATAAAATCAATCTTTTGTCTTTGAAGGCAGAATTGGGGAAACTATTAGCAGAAAATCCATCTTTTCCACCTTTTCTTCTCTCAGCTGACAAAATGGCTTATACAGTCAATAAATGTTCAATGGATAAATTAATATGAAAAATAAGTGACAAGCATACTATATATGAAATGACTGGGCAGCAGCTCATCGATTGCCATGATTTGATTAAGCTAATGTAGTTTGTTAAGATGTTTTATACATGCAAGGTGGCTATGAATATTCCAGACTACAAAATCAATGTGTGCAGAAGGTGTAGCTTTCTAAATATTTCCACAACTCAATATAATATCTCTTTTTTGGAATCTCTATTCTGGCAATGGCAGAAAAATAGCAAACTCAATAAATTCTGAAAACATGAATGCATAAGATACTCTCATGTCCCAAATCACATCATCTTTACCGCATTCTTATTTAAACCTTAGCTGTGTACATAATTCCATAAGGGCATTGACTTACTTCCAAATGCCATCCTTTAGTGAGATGTTTATGTGCTAAGTCTTTGCTTTTTTGCCCAGGGGTCCCTCTAAATTCACAAACATTGGCTGGTACTCACTTGGCCTATCTATACTCACAGGTAGCTTAGAAGTATAGAAGGATTAACAACTCTGATAATATGATGGTTAGTTTTACATGTCAACCTAACTGGGCTCTGGGTGCCCAGATATTTAATTAAATGTTCCAGGTGTTTCTGAGAGGATACTTTGGGATGAGATTAACATTTAAATCAGTAGGAAGTAAGCAGATTGTCTTTCTAATGTGGGCAGTCCTTATTTAGTTAGTTGAAGGCTTGGATAGAACAAAAGTCTAACCCGCCTCTGAGAATCTAGGAAGAAGAGATAATTCTTCCTGCCTGATGTTCTTTGAACTGGTACGTTGGATTTTTCTGTGTTGGTTTGTTAGTTAACACATCAGCTTTTCCTGAGTCTTGAGCATGCTGGCCTTCAGACTGGAACAACCCCATGGTTCTCCTCATTCTCAGGCCTTTGACTGGAGCCACACTATTGGTCCTCCTGCGTCTTCTGCTTGCCAGCTCACCTTGGAAATACTGGGACTCACTACCCTCCACAGTCATGTGAGCCAATTCCTTATAGTAAATCTCTGTCTACATATACTCTCATCCCATCATATGAGATGGGGAAGGGGAATCAATGCTTAAATGCCTCAGCTTCCCATCTTCGGGAAAAACAGAAGTGGAGAATTCTCTGTGACTTTCAGGAAGTCCCAGTGGAATTGACCTTCTGTGGCACACAATGGCTACCTCAACAGCATTCCCTTAGACTGGCTTTACCTCCTTCTCTGACTCACTCCCCCAGTCCCTCACTCTTGTTTTCTGGAATCACCTCTTAAGTAAATCACCTGCACATAAATCCTTGTTTCAGGCTCTCCTTTTGAAGAAACCCAAACTAAGACACATAATATTCTTAGATGTAACCTTGGTCAATTTGGACATTTCCCTTTTCCTCTCCTCTCTGAATGTATGGACTGAATTGTGTCTCTTCTAAATTCATATGTTGAAGCTGTAACCCTCAATATCACTGTATTTGGAGATAGAGCTTACGAAGAGTATACAAAAGACACCAGATTTCTCCCTCTCTCTTTCTGCTTTTCCTCTCCATTTTCCTTTTCTTCTCCCTCTGTCTCCCTCCCTACCATATGAAGACAGAATGAGAATATGGCCAACTGAAAGCCCTCCTTCCAAAAAATAAGCCTATACCAGACACCGAATCAGCTGGCACCTTGGCCCTGATTGTGCACTCAGAGCCTCCAGAACTGAGAAAATAAATTTCTGTTGCTTAAGCCACCCAGTCTGGTTTGTGTGTGTGTGTGTCTGTGTTTGTTGTTGTTACAGCAGCTCAAGCAGACTGATATGCTAACAAAGCATTTATGATTTTATGGACTTCAAAGTGTGTGACTTTAGATGGAGAATCTGTAACCCGTCCGTCGTCTGTTTTTTTGTTGGCACCTGCTGCAATGGTCTCAGCTGCTTTGTTCTCAGCCATTAGTACCCTTCCGCTTTTGCTGAAATGTTCACATTTCCACTGACCTTGGCTGCCAGTTCTTGAACTGTTTTCTTCTCCTCATGACCTTGCGCTAGCCTTTGTGCTTCTTGAAATCACACTCTGACATCATTTTTGCTCTACTTTTGTTACTGTTCCAAGCTAATGACAGGTGGGGAAACTCAAGGTCTTTGTTTGCATTCAAGTAACCTTTGAGGGACTTGAACACAGATTCTTTCTTTCCTTGGGCCCTAAGACTTACGTGGAGGATTAATCATTCTTCTTCGTGCTGGACTTGAACAGTGAGGGACAAGGGGAGGGGCCTCTTCTCAGAGAGCCACACAAGTATCTCACGCCCTTACTTTTCCTATGCTTCTGTCTTTTACTGCCTGCCCTGAACACTGAAGTGTATTACACAGGCACTGTTGATGCCCTGCCCTCATTCTCCCGCCCACCTGAGCCGCATCTGTAGCCAATTTCTGACACTCTGCCAGTTTTCCACCTACCATGCCAGCACCTATGTCATTATCTTCCTTTCTTTGAGGACTTTTTTTGATGCTATGAAAGAGCTTGCTCAGCTGTGCAGGTACAGCTTGAATTACATGGTATTGACATCCCCATGGGCACTGTTTGTCACTGGGTGATGGGATTTGGTGGATAAATGCCCCAGCCTCTTTGTCCCCAGTAGAAGGATTCTGAGGATGCTTCACACTGTTGCTCAGAGAGTTCCCTGTAAGATTTAGCCCCAGTTGCCCACATGGTAACTAGTTATTGAACACACCATTTATTGAATTTCCTCCTTCCTTGTCTCACTTCCCACTTGTGTTTCTTGGAGTTGCTTTATAAATAAACTACCTACACCCAAATCATTGTTTCAGGGAGAACAAAAATCTCTTCCATGTGGGGGAAAATTTTTTTTTTGCTTGTATTCTTTAATGCCTTGCTATGATATCTGACCTTTCAACTTAAATGCCAGGTATTTTCCACAAATGGAGCCAAAAGGTCAAAGGCTGCAGGTTAAAGGAAATGAGGAAAATAACAACTTCTCCTTACCACATGTATAACAGTTCCCTCTTATCCATGGTTTAGCTTTCTAAGATTTTAATTATCTGTGAACAAGCATGGTCTGAAAATATTAAATGGAAAATTTCAGAAATAAAAAACTGATGAGTTTGAAATCGCAAACCATTCTGAGTAGCATGACGAAATCCCATGCTGCCCTGCTTTGTCCCTCCTTGGATGAGAACCATCTTGGTCCAGGGTAACCATGCTGTAGACGATACCTGCCCGCCAGTCGCTTAGTAGCTGAGTTGGTTATCAGATTGATGGATCATAAGAAGAAGGGTGAGCACAGGAAAATAAAATATTTTGAGACAGAGAGAGAGAATTGAGTCATTCACATAACTTTTATTAGAGCGATTGCTAGAATTGTTCTACTTTAGGTTGTTAATCTCTTACTATGCCTAACTTACAAGTTAAACTTTATCATAGATTTATATGTATAGGAAAAAACAGTCTATGTAGTGTTCTGTACTATATGTGGTTTCAGGCATTCACTGGGGGGCCTTAGAACATACCCCCTGTGGATAAGAGGTGACTACTGTATCTGTTAACCAGGGCACCCTTCCAGATAAAGAACAGCTATTCTTGGTTAAGGGTGTCTGTGTAGTCATGCCCCACCTGGTACTGCTACTTTGGCATAGCAACCAAACACACTGGGAGTTTTTAGCCCATCTGTCATCTTTTGCCATGAGGAGCTATTCTCTCATTATATCTGCCTGTGGAAATAGGCCAACAGCAGGTATCTCTGAGGTATACGGAGACCTCTCCCTGGGTAGCTGCTACTGAATGCAGATGTGGGCACTTGAGCAGCCAAAACGCTACTGTAAACAGGTGTCAGACTTAACCATTCAAGGAAGATCGATTTTATTGTTGGCTGGGTTTATGACTGGGGAATGCGCTTCACTGACCTGTTTTTGATTAAGTCAAAGAGACGTGCTGCTAAGGATGTTTGCTTGTCAAATGTTTTGAGCTTTCTGATAAACAATGAACGTTATGCAAAGAAATCAGCACTTTCTGTGAACAGCCTACATCTTTGAGGCATTAACATGTATCAAGGTTATTCATAACTACCTTGAATAACTGTTTCAATGAAAAAAAATATATCAATTGCAATGAAAGGGGGGCATATAACCTAGAGATATAGGTCATTCCTTTAAAAAAAAAGCTTGCTTTTATCACGTAGATCAGATGAGTAAAGAAGGTTTTAGGGGGTGTTTTTGGGTGGGTTCTTTCAGGGAAAACCTGAGATAAGGATTTGAATACACATAGTCTGTTTAGGAAGCGCAGGCAGGGAGTGGGGAAGTGAGGCAGGGAAAGGAAGGAATCTAATAAGTAGTGTGACATTGAGTGTGCTGTCACCCTGGGAAACTGGGTATTCTGGGACATGATCTAGACCATGCCTTAGAATTATCTGCTCACCAACCTCAACCCTGAGAGGTGAGGAAGCTGGGGTATTTGTTATTTAACTCTTATGTGTCATTGACTGAAGCTTGTTCCCTGGGGCATTGTGGAGGACATTTTGAGACACCACCCAGGTTTCCTTTTAAGGAATTACCTGTTTCCCAGCTAGTGGGGGTACTGTAAGTGGACAACTTTCATCTGTCAGCCCACTCATTAATTGCCCCAGGTGCAGAGAGCCTCCTTGTCAAGATTATTCCCTCACTGGTGCCACACTTTCCAAAGATGGATGAAAGTAGGTGTATAATGGCCTGGCCATTTCAGACCAACGGAGACAACTCTAACTCAAGAGCGCCCCATAGGGTTGACCAAGACTGTTACTGGCCTGCCTCACAGTATGACTTTCCTCACTGCCCTATCCTGTTTCCTTCCATTCTCTTTCATGGGTGTCAATACCAAGAGAACTTCTAAACAAACACCCTGCACCCTGAACTGTATCTCAAAGTCTGCTCTCTGGAGAGCCCAATCTGGGTAAACCAGGCATTAATTCCCTGATTTCTGGACTTGTGTTCATGCAGTCACAGCGTTTTCAGTAGAAGATTTGAATATATGCCAAGATGGTGAGTGCTGAGGGCAGGGCACGCAAGGTGGGCTACAGGACTGTTGGGATGGTTGGTATTTCTTTGGATTGATCAAGAGAAGTGAGATCGAATGAGGGCAATGGGAAATAAGGGGTGGGATGAACAGTGGGACAGCTCGGAAAGAGGACTGCTGTGGTGTGATTTGGTGTCTCCAACATGATGGTGGTGGATTTGGAACCCCAGGACATGAGTGTGAGAGCAGGTGAGCTAGCAGGTGCGTAGACGGGGGGAGCGTGTGATGTGAAATGAAAAATAAAGATAGCCCAGAACAGCCAAAAGCAAGGCCATAAAACTAGCGGACAGTTTGTATATTAGCTGCTATTACTATTTTTCTTTCTCACTATCAAATCACTTGGCAAATCCTGCTAATTCTGTCTTCCAAGTGTCCTGAGACTTATCTAGTTCTCTGTGTCCCTGTGGCTTCCTCTCTAATTTGTGCCTCTTTTATTTCATTTTTTTTTCCCAACTGGATCCTCCTAATGGTTTTCTGGTGGGCTTCTTTCTCGTCTTGTTTTTCTCACATTTTCTCTCAGCAGTGCAACCAAAATGACCATGTTGCTTAAGTGAATATTTGAATATGGCTGTCCTGCTAGCTCATGAACTTCAGTGGCTCCCTATTCCTTCTGAAATAAGGTCCAGACTTTAGTGTGGCTCTCAAGGCCTTGCTCAGTCCAGTCCCTTTCTGCCCTTCCACCTCCTCTTCCTCCTCTTCAGGCACACTGCATTGGTTTCTGTTCCATCCTTTCTCCACCATCACACCCTTGTACACACTGTTTCTCCTTCAAAATATTTCTTGTGTCTGTCTCTCGTGTTCCATATTTTTGTGTGCAGCCCACCTGCTTCAAACCTGGAATGCTCATCGAGTTTTTAAATTCAGGGACATCTGTGAGCTGCTCTGTCCTGACCCTTTCATTTGATTAACAAAGACACCGAGACCCAGAAGAGTAAAATGACATCTCAGGTCGCAGTGTTAGTGACACAGCTGTGAATGGGACTCTTGTCCTTGACTTCAGGGCATGATTCTTTCCACCTTCCCACCTCGAGGCTGCCCTTACTGATACTGTCCTCTTCCCTCTCCACTCTTTGTTTCACACTGAGTCCGGTTACCTCTTTTTTTAAGCATCATTTTGATGAGGTTACTCCTCTGCTCAGAAAGTCACTAGGGCTCCTCCTGCCTCTCATGTCACCTCTAGAATATGACTGGTTTCCAAGAGGCTGCGTAGTCTGCCTCTATCTTCTCTATTCATTTCCCAAAAGGTACCATCTATGGAAGTCAGACAAATCATTTCTATTATTTTGTTAAATCTAAGATGTCATCAATTATAAAATGGACTGTTATTTTATCATCTAAGGTAGAGAGAATGATGCCAATTAAGTTCAAATACACCATTGCTTGAAATATAGGCTCAAATTTCAGAGACATGAAATGTGAAAATATGTGAATCTCAGAATTAATGCAATATTATCTATTTTAAAAATTATTAGTTGGCTCAAATTTCACCTACTGCATAAAACTCCCCTTGACTAACCATGGCCATATTTTCTGAATTCCTATGAAACTTACTATCAGCCCATTTCCCAACTTTGCCAGTTTCCTTCTTTCTCCCTCCCCCATTTCACAAGTGATGGTTGAGTGCCTTCTGTATGCCTGGCACTGGGCATATGGTGATGAAAAGCATCACATACCTGCCCTTATGGTCTTTTTATGAGGAAGTAAGGAAATGTGTAGGTAAGTAATTATAAACTACAAAATGCTATGAAGGAAATAACACTGACACTAGACAATAAAGAAAAGGTGGCAGAGAGAAATCTATTTAGGTGAATTTCTTACATCTGAACCTCACCCTCCCTTCACATACCCACCTCTTTTTTAAAACCCAACACACATCTTTATCTTCCACCAAATAACTATTTTCTCCCACATACTTTTCTACTTTACAGCCTCAAAAAAAATCACTCACTCCTCTAGTCTTGTATCTTTTCTTTTGATAGTGACAGCATAGCATGGTGTTGATGGCATAAACTCTTACAGCCAATCTCCCTGGGTTCAAATCTCAGCTCTGTCATTTATTGGAGATGTGACCTTAATTTCTCTATGCCCTGATTTTCCCACCTTAACATAAAGATAACACCATCAACACCCTCAAGGCATTACTGTAGGGATTAAAGGAAAAACCATGGAAAGTGCTTAGTATAATGCTGGGAATGTAGAAAGAAATAGAAGGATGAGTGTGTCTAACCCAGTCATACTTGATTTTGTCCACATTCTGTCTTCTCTTTTACACTCTATGCTAGGCATGGTCAAGAGCAAGGAATTTGGGGTCTGAGCAGAAGGAGATCAAATCTTGGTTGAACAGCTTTTCCAGACACATGAGCTTGGCTACATAGCCTTTCTGCATCTCAGTTTCTCTGCCATGTAAATAACAGTTGTAGTGCCTACATTTTGGGGTTATTAAGAAGTATAAATAAAATAAATATACAAAATGCCTGCTATATGATCAGCCCTTGCTGAAGCTTGCTATCATTCTTACCTCAATGCAAGAAGGGCAGAGTTCATCTTATTATCTCTGTCTCCTCATATGACTGGCAGAACTCACTATCCATGATGTTAGTGATATTAGTGAGATGTTTTATAAAAACTTGTATGAAAGAGTCAGTGAGTAAGCAACTGGCAGATTCTACTAGAGACCTCATCATGGAGACCAGTATTGTATTTGTCCTCTCACTGTGGCTTCGTTTTTTTCTGGGGACACCTGACGAAGTGTGTGGGGTTTTTCTGGAGTAGAGGTTCTCATCCCTCTCCCCCTTCCAGGTACAGCACATCCTTCACTGTGCCGAGGCTCCTCACCTTACATGGATTCACCAGGCAATGCTGTCATCTCTTCCAATTCTGTTTTTGAAATCAGTGGGGATTTTGTTAGGGGCCCCAGGCCACTGGCAGTTTTCCCCCATATATAATGTAATTTGAAATTTCCACTGGTGAACACTATTATTAAGACTCAGCAAAATATCTGCTTTCTAGCTTTGGTTTTCAAACTGGAACGTCTTCATCTGAAGACTGCATGAAGCCTGTGGGATCCTATATTTCATGATTATAAGACTTGGAATTGTTACTGTCAGTGAAGTCTGTGCCTGCATCTCTGATCATGTACAAACTTGTATTATTTGATTCCCAACTTACAACATTTGATTGTAATCAGGCCCCTTCAGCTCTTTTGTGTCACCATTGTCATGAAACTTTGTGACTCCCTATTAAAACTGACAGACATCTGGCTTTCTTGGTTTTGTTAAGTACTAATTTATTTTTGGTAATTTTCAAGGTGAATTAACCGAAAGCCGTATTCATATGGTTCTGAAAAAACATTTTTCTTTTCACCTCACCCATAGTATATCGTTTAGAATAAAGTGCTTCATTAAACTAGATCTCAGTGGCAGACATGTGTCACAAGTTACTTCATCTTGCAACACTCCTAATAAATCAGTGTAAAATCAAACTGACACTAAAATAAAAATGGGTTGGTTTTGATAATAAGCAAAACCAAGTGTGTGTTATACAGTTTCTTACATTACTATGTTATTTTCTCCCTCTAGTCATGCTCTTTTATAACATTGAATAGTGGAAAGAGGAACTATTATACTAAATGCTTGACTGCTCCTCCCCCTTTTCTGTTCTCCTTCCCTTCCCCATGATTTAATCAACCCCCAAGACTTTATCACTATCTCCTAAATGCCTCTGAAGCTGCTCTGTTTCTCTTCATTCTCACAAGCTCTATCTCTGCTCATGCTACCATCTTCTCACCCGGTTATTATAATAGGAAGCTTGCTCGTATTTTTACCTTTAGGCTTGCTCAGTTTTTTTGTACATTAGATTGACAGCATTCATGGCCCGTGTTCTTCACCCCTCCCCGTACACATGTATCTGCCATGAGACTTTGCAATTCTCCTTACTAGAAAGGGGAAGCAACCTATTTTTCCTCTTCTTAATCTGGGCTGGTTTTATGACTTGATTTGGACAATTGAATGTGGCAGAAGGGAGGGAATATTGCTTCTCAGGCTAGGCCTCCAGGGGCCTTGTGGTTTACCTTTCTCTTCTGTACCTCTGCCATCTCCACGAGTGCAAGGCTAGTCTAGCCTGCTGGAGAATGAGAGGCCTGTGGAACAGGGTGGTGTCACTCCATCCCACCGAAACTGGCCTCGGTCAGCCAACAGCCCACTACCCCCAGACACATGAGAGCTCAGTGGACACATGAATAATAAACATTTGTTGTATATGCCATGTAAGTTTTGTGGTTGTTGTTATAAAGCATTATTGTTGCAATAGAGAGACTGATACACTTTCTAAAGTAGAATTTGATCATGTTGCTTAAAAACCTGTGACAGTCCATGCTAACTGCTCACCAAATAGCCATTATACCTTTTCTTTTTTCTCCTAATAACAGACTTGATTTTGTTTCGGACAAATTTTGTTAGTGTCAGACTCCCTTGCCACTAATGTTGGCCATGTAACAGGGTTCTGGGCAATGACATAGGCAGAAATCGCTGGAGAGGAACTTCTTTTTAAATAAAAACATGAAGCTTCACTAGAAAGATCAAGAAAGAAAAATGTGATAAATTCAATTTCATATAAATTTAAAACTTTTTTGCTTTAAAAGTCATCTTTAAAAAATGAAAAGACAAGCCACAGTCTGGGAGAAAGTATTTTTGAATTACTATCTGATAAAGGCGATAAAGGCCTTACATTCAGAGTAATAAATAACTTGTACAACTCAATAATAAGACAAATAACACAAGAAATGGGGAGAAAATCTGAATAGAAACTTCACAAATTGAAATTCTCAAATTGCAAATAAGCATGTAACAAGATGTTCCACAGCATTAGAAATGAACAAATTAAAACCACCAATGAGAGATCACTTTGTAGCCACTAGAATGGCTATCAGTAATGTGGAGATATCAAAACATTCATACATTGTGGGTGGAATATAAAATGATGCAGCTACTTTGGAAAACTTATTAAGTTCTTAAAAAGTTAACCTGTTATAAATTTACAATATAACCAGTTACTCTACTCCTAGGAATCTGCTTGAAAATAATAACAAAATAAATCTACACAAAGACTTGAACATGAATGTTCATTGCAGCATTATTTGTAAATATCCCAATACTGAAAACTCAATACTGGAAAAACCAAAGTTCATTAAGTGGTGAATGGATATTTCCATAGGGTGGAATACTATTTGCCAATAAAATATAATAGACTAGGGATACATGCTAAAAACATAGATAAAAATGTTGTGTAAAGAGAAAGAAATGAAACAGAAAAACACTGTATATTATATATTTTGTTTTACATGAAATATTCTGAAAAGGTACATCTATAGAGACAGGAAGTAGATTAGTGGTCACCTGGGGCTGGAGGTGGGAATTGAGAGTGAGTGCGAATGGGGATAAGGAATGTTTCTGGGGTCATGGAAATGTTCTAAAATTGGATTTTGGTAACAGTTGCATAATTCCATAAAAATACTAAAAATCGTTGAATTGTACACCCAAAAGCATACAATTAAATGGTATATAAGTTATATACCATAGGAATATGTCAGAAAAGATAAAAATAAGAAAAATAAAACAGTTTAAATGTTTCTTCAGTTTTTCAGTAAAAAACAAGGAAAAATATCGTGATTATAATGACAGAATGTAAAAATAAAAATGAAACATCTCACCAGGAGAAAACTCTTTTATTCTTTTGCCTTTTGGCCTTCTACCTCCTTTCTGCCTGGAATGCATGCTTTGTGCCTGGAGGTGTTGCAACTATCCTTTTATTTAAATGTTCATTGGGGTATAAGTGACAAACTTGTACATATTTAAGGTAGATAACATAATGCCTTGGTACACATACATACTGTGAAATTATTGCCACAATCAAGTTATTTAACACCTTCATCACAAGTTATCTTTCTTTTCTTTCTTTTCTTTTTTTTTGATGTGGTGAGAGAAAATTTTAGATATACTCTCCTGGCAAATTTCAAGTATGTCTATCATACAGTATTATTAACTATAATCACCATGCTATACATTAGATTCCCAGAACATATTCATCTTATAACTAAAAGTTTTTACCCTTTGATCAACATCTCCCCATTTGTTCTCTCCCGCTAGCCCCTGAAAACCACCATTCTCCGGTTAGTTAGAATGATAGTCGCCATTCTATACCTACATTTTACAGCATTCTACAACCTAGTTCTATGAGTTTGACTTTCTTAGATTCCACATGTAAGTGATATCATACAGTATTTGTCATTCTCTGGCTTATTTCACTCACCCTAATGCCCTCCAGTTTCATTCAGGTTGTTGCAAATGGTAGGATTTCTTTCTTCTTTCTAGTGAATAGTATTCCAGTGTATATATGGCTGAACCCTGAACAATGCAGGGTGTAGGTGAAAATCTGCATATAACTTTTGACTGCCCCAAAACTTCACCACTCATTGTCTACTATTAACTACTGATAACATAAGCAGTCAGTTAACACATGTTTTATCCATTTATGACATTACCTTTTTTTTTTTTACAATATTTCTAGGCTGTGCACTTTGTAATACTTTTTCAAATTGTTGTAAATCTCTACATATTTTCCCAACATATTTATTTAAAAAATTAGATGTGAGTAGACTCACACAATTCAAACTTATGTTGCTCAAGGGCCAAATGTGCCTGTATATACACCACATTTTTTTTTTATCTATTCATCCTCTTCACAGCTATCTTGCATTCATCCATAAGGAAGAAAGGTACAAACTCAAGATAGTGTAGCAGAAAAGCTAGAAAGATACTGGATCCTCGATAACATCTTTGAGCTACGGAACCAGGCCAGAATTGCCTTCTTCCAGACTTCTGGATGTATGAGAATGAGAAACCTCTGTCAATTTATGCTAACACTAGTTAGATTTCTGCCATTTGTAGAAGATTAAAAACTTATGCCTTCTGATATGGTTTGGCTCTATGTTCCCACACAAATTTCACCTTGGATTGTAATAATCCCATGTGCCAAGGGCAGGATTTGTTGGAGGTCACTGGGATCACAGAGATGGTTTCCTCATGCTGTTCTTGTAATAGTGACTGAATTCTTATGAAATCTGATGGTTTTATAAGCATTCGGTATTTCCCCTTCTGGCACTCATTGTCTCCCCTGTCTCCCTGTGAAGAGGTGCCTTCCACCGTGATTGTAAGTTTTCTAAGGCCTCCCCAGCCTTGTGGAACTGTGAGTCAATTAAACCTCTTGTCTTTATCATTTATCTAGTCTCAGTTATTTCTTCAAAGAAACATGAGAATGGACTAATATACCTCCAAAGGCTTTCCATTGCCTTTAAGTAAAAAGTTAAAGCATAAAATTAAAACTAATTAACCTTATAGAGTCCTTAATAATTTGAACTTTGGCTATATCTCTATGAGGTTTGACAAGTATAAAGTGACTGAGAGATAAAAATTATCCTGTAAAGGATTTAGATGCCTAGTCTTCCATGGCTTCTAATCATTAAGTCTGCACTGCTCACCTGGCTTCCTTGTCATTCCCATTCTCAGGCAATTGTTTTTCCTGGGGGAGGGGAGAGGGTAAGAGAGGACTTACGTCAGCTCTTGTTTGTTCCATCTGCCGTTCTCAAGGACATAAGGAACTTTCACTTGTTCTGTGTGTGGGCCAATGGAAAAGCCAGGGTTGCCCTTTGGCACCTACCTTGCCATAGATATTACACCCAGCCACCCTGCCATGCTGATTCCTTGTTACTGGTGTATGAGGGATATTATTAAGGCAGCCCACTTATCAGGTTTTAAAAAGGAATATGAGGCACAGTTATCTTGGCTCTATTATTCCTCAAACTTACCTAGAAGATTCCATCACTTCTTTCTTCCATCACCTCTAGGACTTAGGGAAACAGATTGGGGCACACAGATGGACCAACATCTGAAATTTCTCCTTCTGTCTTGTTGTAGTTCTCAGCTCAAATAGTTGGGGACAAGGATCCATTCTGTCTGATTGTATATCTGTGACATTAATTTTGAACATCTACTTGCACTAGCTTTTAAATATTTAATGACAAAGCATTGGGTGTATTGTTATTTGGCCCCATCTGAGAATTTCTTATTCCTCACTGTTTGAAGGGGATGGTAAGGTCACTCCTAAAAGAAGTGAAAAATATGAGACGCAGAAGCTAATTCTTCATAAGGTTATCCTGTCACACCTGGAGTCTGGCTCACACTTTTGCTTTTCTGTGTCCTGTGTTAGTGGAACACTTGGAAAGACCCAACCTGGCAGCTGGCATTGACAACATCTCTACCATGCATTGTCAAATGGCATATCCCATTCTTACTTTTCCTCAGTGGCAAATCCAGCTTGGTTTTGCTTTGTCTTGTTAAAATTTGGACTTCTTTGGATCATTTCCTTCCTGGGAGCTGCATTTTTGTTTCTTCCAGAAACCCCACAAATCTCTCAGTTTGTTCTTCCTCTTAGTCCCAGCATGCCATGCAGCTGGTACAGCTGGGAAATCTATACCATCTCCCTGCTGAGGGATAATTACAGCAATTAAAGTCTAGACTAGTATTTCAAGGAAATGGTTTTTCCACACCATCATTAAATCTGGTTTAATTTGCCATGTTATTGAAATGGTAAACATTTTTTCCCAATTTCATGAATTTTAAAATATTCTACTATCAGTAGTACAGAAATCTGAAAATCATATAGCTTATGAAGATGCATTTGGCCAGGGTACAGACAACAAGAAAGGCTACATTTTACTATATTAAATGTTTTAGGATGGTTCAGCTGTCTTAAGAAGGGATTTGGCAATTTGAGCAGAGCAATAAGAAATGCCATCTCATTGGAAGATCAGTTAAAAAAAAAATACTGGGGTAAAAATTGAAAAGAAAAACAATAACATGCAAACCATAATAATTTCTGACAACTTAAAAGCAATTAAGCTCAAATAGGAGTCTTTGGTTCCAACATAATTCAGTCCACCAAAGATTGATTTTTCTTAGACTATGTATAAAATATGTATGGACAGAATTTCTTTTTAACTGACCCTTTTCTTCTCCCCATGTCCACATATTTATTAAAAAATATAACTTATCTGTTAGAATTAGAGTCACTCTGCACTTTCATGGCTTCCAGCTAATTATAATCCAAAGGAGCTAATGAGTTCCTCCAAAGTGTCAAATTTATGAAACATAGTAATGGGAAAGGGGAAACTAAGTAAAGTTTGTTACCTATTAATTTCATACCAACCAGACCAACAGAAACTCTAGAAAAAGTAATTTTATTGAAGGAAGAAGGAGATTTTCTTTTTAACAGCTTCATACTTCTCTATAATTCATAAAGATAAATGATTAACTGAAATCCACTTTCTTTCCCATAACATATTGAGGATGTTAGCAAGTTACTAATAACAAGATCTGGAAATCTCAGATTTTAGAAACATTGGCCTAATTACTGACATTGCCTGAAAATGCAGCTATATACTTTCGCTTTGATTTAATGTTTGGACTCGGGGTTTTCTTAATCAGACCAGTTCTTCAGCAGGAAGTTTCCCATCTCCCTTTTCTGAACACAGAATATATCAGTAAACTATGGGCACAGTCATGTCCATCAAGGAGCATCTATTTAGTTCATGATCTGATGGATAGTCTGGTAGTGGCAGATTGAGGCTCAGCTTGACCAGGTGGCTCAGATCCACACCTCTCATTGCCTTTTGGGAAAAGAAGGCTAGTTTGAACACATTCTCCTCACGGCAATGGCAGAATTGCAAGGAAATCTGAGTGAAAATGTTAAATGTTTTACTGTTAAACCTACAAACTTCTTAAATTTAGGCTTGTAGTTGACACTCTGTTACTTCTGCCTTGTTCTATTAGCCAGAGAAGGTTACCTAGCTAAACCCTATGTTAAGGGATAGGAAGATCTATTTCACTTCTTTAATGTAAAAAATAGCAATGTCACATAGAATGAGCAAAACATTTTTACAGGAAAAGGTAAAAATTTGAAGCTAATCGTGCCATCACACACAGTTATTGTATAATTCATGCATAAAAGATAAAGGAAGATTTGATAAGTATCAAGTACATAAGATGGAAACAAGATATTTATTGATTTCATTTACTAGTTATCTAGCACGTCATAACAAATTACACATTAGCAGCTCAAAAAATATACATGTGTTGTCTTATAATTTCTGTAGATCACAAATCTGGCATGCTTGTCTGGATTCTACCTCTTACAAAGCTGCTGTCGTATCAGGCTTGACTGGGAATAAGCCACTTCCAAACTCAATCACATGGTTGTTGGTAGGGTTTAAGTCCTTTTGGTCTGTTGTTCCACTGAGGTTCCAGTTCCTCATGAGTTGTTGGCTTGTTGGATTGAGGTCTCTCTGAGCTCCTTGCCACGTGGGCTGCTCCACATTCATCTTACATCACTGTAGCAAGCAAACAAGAGAGAACGAGTCAATACCCATGAGACAGAGAAAAGTAAGATGACAGTCACAATCTTATGTAACCCAGTCACAGTAGCAACATCCTATGCTATATTCTGTTTGTTAGAAGCAAGTCACTAGGTCTGTCCCACACTCATGGGGAGACTACACAAAGGTCATGGATGCCAGGAGGGCAAGGATCCTGGGGAACCATTTCAAAAGCTTCCTGCTACACTCAGTCGCTCTTCAACTTACAGAGACTCTACTTCGTGCAAACCCCTGGACTAGGAATGTGTATTTGCAGAGATGAAGAAATTATGGACCCCGAGCAAATGGTCTAGTGGATTCAGTGACATAATTCAAAAAACATCTGTTTAAGCCCTAACAACTTCATGCTTACATTACCACATTATAGTAATACCGTCAAAGTTTTTACTGCGTTTAGAATCCTTCACTGTTCCAATAACATGCAGGAGGAGAAACAAAGCTCTTTACATGAGGCACTTTTAGATCCAGCAACTATCTCTATTCATTGATTTTCTCCACCTGCATTTTCTAGAATACCAATTCCATGAGCTGTTAATAGGATTTCATATTGAGTTTGGTAAATACCAGTCAAAAAAGGTCAAGCTGGTTAAGTTAGGTGCCACAGGGTTTCTTAGAACCTTCTGTATTCTAAAAGGTTAATATAATCTATATTTCCCAATCATAATACATATTTAATCATTGAATTTGTCATGGAGCATTTCAGGGGATTCATAATTCTCGTAAATATCCATTGGGGAAAACTACTTTCAACTCAACTGTTGTTACTTTTTCTCTTCTATCCTCTGATCCAGCATGTCTCTGAAATAATCTCACAGTTACTGATTTCCAAATATCCTCACATTCTAATCTCATAATCTAGAACATTCTTTTACTTTCTGTCATCTGGTTAATATGAACCAGATCTTTAAAAGTTCAGTTCAGAAAAACATTTTCTCCACAAAGCTTACCCTGTTTTCCCCTTTACTGCGCTTTAACAGTAACCTTTTTAACAGGACTGTGCTTATTACAGGATGTTGCTAATTGTTTGATTTCTTTATCGTCTCTCCACATTTCCCTGAATTGAAATCTTGAGGAAAGGCTGATGTATACAGCTCAAGTTTATAGTATTCTAGTGCATATGTAGTGTCAGAAATATATTGGTTACTAAAGAAAATAATTTTTTCAATACTAGAAAAAATGAATTATACCTGATTCTTTGTAACTGGAGCAGAGATAGTTAGTGCTCTTCTAGCATTTTCTAGCCTCCCCAGAAGCTAGGTTGAAGACACATGACTTGTTCTGGCCAAAGGATTATGTAGGTTGTATACTGAGATCATGAAACCACAAAGATGAACATTCTGGATCTCAGTGGCACTGCATGATGAAGAGGTGTCTTACAAAAAATATTTGATGAATGAAATAACAAGTGAAATGAAACTTGGTTGTGTTAACTCATTAAAATTTTAGAGTTTAATCTATCTTCACCCAGGTATTATACTAAGGTTAATGGAAATTTGATACGGGCAGGAAAATGTAGAAAAAGACATTTTTAAAAAGCTGTCGAGGAGATCCAGACAGGTGCCACAAGTTGCTCTGGAGTTGCCTGAATTCTTTTCTATTTTAGTATTTAACAACCTGCTAGACGTACATCTCCTTAGAATAGATATCTGGAGAAAACATATAGATATACTAGCAGTAACTGCTAGATTTTAAGTTGAGCTGCCCAATTTGACTTATTTTAGGCAGAAAAAATGAAATATGTGGAAAAGATGACAGAAAATCCAAACAAATATATAATGGTTTTAAAAAAGCATTTGATAAAGTGAATGACTGAGATTTACTGCCTACATTCAGCAAATTCGATGAGTAATTGCTCAACTTGACCACTGTTTTGCCTAGGCAGCCTAAACTTGAATCTCTAAGAAATTCCTCTTGGATTAATCTGATTGTAGCTTGGTTGTCAGACCCATAATTCTAAGAGACAGGAAGATTCCTTCTTTATTTGTGGAGAAGTTGAGAATTTAAGGCTTTACTTCATAAGGAAAGTGACTGTGAGAAATACCAAGGACTTTGTTTTTCAGTCTTGATTCTGAGGCGTAAATAGCAGAAACTGGCTCTGAGCTGAAAGGACATCTATTAGAAGGATATGTGTATACCCACAGAATCAGTGGGAAGAGAGGAGAACCAGGGTCTAAAATTACTGGGAAACTGCAGAAACAATGTGTGAGGATGTCTTGTTAGTATATAGTGCTGCAAATCTAAATCTAGAAATAGTGATTATTTCAGTGAGAGAGAGAAAAAAAAATCAATATCCTCGTCTTGATGGAAAGAGGCCAGTGCAATAAGTCTGTTACAAGATAACTACCTGGTTGCCCTCAACCCAGAGAAATGGTCTTATATATCAGGACACAGGGCTGCTTGGTGTTGCTGGCAGTCTGAGCACTCATCAGTGGTAGTGCCTAGTTGATTTTTATGGAGGAGAATCTTCTGTCTCTGTTGCCATAGCCACTGGTTCATGAGTTCACTGGCTGGGGACAGCGGTTGACTGACATGCACTAGATACATTGTCTGATTGAGTTTGCTCCACAGTAAAGCCTTTTGGCCAGGATTCATACAAAACATAAATATCCTCCACTATGGATCCTTTCTTAGAAGTCTGCAAACATACTTCTTCCTCGTGACTTCTTGTACCAATTCTCCAATCTTGATCCAGCTACACTATCAGCTGCTCCCTATGAATTGGGCTTGCACCATACACTGAACAATCTTTCTAGAAAAAGTGAACAATGATATGTATTGTTATAGTATGTTTTTTCTATCTACATATCCTTCCTATGAAAGGACAATATAGCCTGCTGTAGAGACCATTGATTACGCTTCTTCATGTTACTTATTTTGGCCAGTGGAATGTAACCAGACATAACATCAAGCATGCCCAAACAAAACATTAGATGACCATAGGAGCTTTGACTTCATTTTTTTCCCCTCTGACACAATGCAATGCTATAGATAGTGGCTGCTCTTTTCATTTTAAATAGAAGACTGAAAAGCATGTAGAGCAAAGCTCCAGCTAACCCAGAGCCAACAATACAGTGAGCAAAATTCAACCTTTGTAAGCCATTCATGTTTTCAGGTTGTTAACAGAACTTGCTGAGTGGAAGGTCAATAATATCTGGTTCAATCTTCCACCCACAGGGTGTTGCCTTTCATGACCAACCATAAGTAGCGTTATCAAATTTTTTATAGTCTACATCTGCTTGGCACCAGCATGGTGTAGAACTGTGGTCTAGACCTGTCTGTATACCAAGATTACACCTTTCCTTCCTTCACATCACTGGTCAGAGGAATCTCTATAGAAGGTCATAGTGAGGGCTGAGGGAGGTGGCAGAAAGCATGAGTGAGTGAGTACCCAGGGAGTGTAAACCACGTACTCAGGCAAATGACTTGTGCTTTTAAGATCTGTCCTGACTCTCTCTGTCTCCCTCTCTCTCTCTCTCTCTCTCTCTTTTCCTCCACCCTGTGTCTCACTCCTATTTCTAGCTCTGTCTCTATATACATATATATGTACATAAATACCAGTAATTTGATATACATCAATATATATCAATCATTTGGTCATGGTTAGGTTTTGATTTGGTTAGGCTTTGTTGAATGTGCCTGAGATTATGGGGTACCATTGATTAGATAGCACTTAATGATGTTATATGGAGAAGTTAAATGGTTGACTGGTGTCCCACAGTGAGGTATTGGGTCTTCATTCAGCCCAATAGCAAACTAAAATATGTTTTTCAAAAGGACAATGGCTTGAAAAGGGCATGTTTGTCCTCAAAATCTAGGAGTTGTCATTCAAATCTTACAAGAGTCTCTATGAAGCATCATAACCTGTTGTAGACCCATCAAGCCCCATTAGATCTTCTGGATCATAAGGGTCAAGTGTCACGGTTGAACCAGCTGGACCACCTCTATTTCCCCTTGGCATCGTTTAAGCTGATAGTCACTGGAGTCAACAGAAATGGTTAGAGCAGCATGCTGAAATGTATGTTGCTTTTAAAATTCAAAGAGGCCCACCAATAACTGTGACTCTTTCTTTAATGGTATGTGGCTCAAAGTGAAGCTAGTTTCTATCACTTGGCGGGGATATTGCAATATGCCTCAGAGCTGTAGATCCTAGAAACCTCACTAGAGAGGCAGGTTTCTGTTTTTCCATGAAATGTATTATTCCCAGTATGGCATATGCATGTGTCTGTGTAAGAGTCTAGATCACCTACTACTTTTTGTTCTCTAGGCCCCAGCAGAGTAGATCAGAGGGTTACGATGTTTTAAAAACTTTTTTTCCTATACATGTTTTGGCAGATGGTTTGCTATTACCCCATGGCTCTGAGGTTTATGCAAATACTATTTAGGAAGTGTAGGCCTCATCTTTAATTTTCTTTAGGCCATATGTGATTTCTCATCAGCATAATGTCAGAAAAAAAGAAAGAGAAGTATCTAGGGTGGCAGATTGACTAAGAAGTCAGTAAAAAGAGAGATGTTATGTGTGTCTGTGAGAAACTGGTAGAGCTTCTGCAGAAACAGTCTTAGGTGTGTTTGCTCATGGATTGGCCTATCAACACACAATGATCAATAGCTTGTTTAATATGTGGGAGTAATCTCAATGTTTTTGGGGTCTTAGAACACTTTACAAATCCAATTCAATCTGTAAATTCTTGACCCAGAAACATCATAAACAGAAAACTCTGTATAGATACAAGCATTTTACCAACGTCCTGAAGCTAATTTATAGGGGTCCAAAGACCCAGACTAGAATCCATATTCCGTAAGTCTGGGCAGGGGTACATATTCAAACGGGAAAGGCTGTGGGTGGCTTTATAAAGTTTGGTTTAGAAGGCTGCTGAAAATTATTCACTGTCTTGATAAATAAGGCTGCTTATTTCTCTCAATGGCATTTCTTTTCATCACTGTCAATATTTTGCTCACGGGTTCTTGTTTCTTTCTCTAGATTTGAGTATTGTAATTCTTCATTATGTGCACACTCTTTAGGAACAAACACCTTAGGTAAACTCTTTTAATGAAGCCAGATGCTTTTTATTTTGAACTTGTCAGATAAAACAATTTTAGCACAATTATGAAAAAATGAAATATTTATTTTCTTTTGGGAGAGCAATTATTGAGTAAGGTCATTGTGATTTCTGGAAGCCATGCTTCCTGGAATAATATTGCCCACAAAAATATTGAGCAAACTTAGCACTGCTAAAGATTGAGTTGGAATATATCCTAAAGGGACATATTGAATAATGTTTTTCTTCTTTTGCCAGTAATTACTTATAAAATCCCTGGGAAATGACAATATTTTAACATTTTATTTATTAGTGGGGATAGACTGGTAATTCAAAGTAATTTAGTTTTAATAAATATTTACTGAGAACATACTATGGTAGCTATGGTTTAAGTAAGGCCATCAGAATCTTAATAAAAGGCAAAATTAATTTTTGAAGAAGTACAAGAAAGTTACATGACACAAGTAGCAAACTCAGATATGCCAGGGTTTGAGCAATTAGTAGGGATGGGAAAGGGAGAAGAAAAGACAGAAGACTTATTTGACCTTATCATTAGAAACACTGCTCTTTAAGTGGCACAGAGGTAATTATATTTTAATGTCAGGGAAGAAAATTTTTACTGTAGCTTACCACTTAGCTATGCTTTGAATAATAGAGTAATAATAATGGAACCATTGTATCTTGATTTTCAACACTTGGAGTTAATCTATAGACTAGATGCAAAATATAAATGTTTTAGATTGGAATGTAACTATTTTCCAACCTGATGATGGAAAAGCATCCCGATTGAGGTAGAGAATGAGAAAGAGGAAGGAAATGTGGAGGAATGGTAAGATTATTAAGATCTTTATCTTACATATATGGGGAGCGAGATATTCCATCTCTAGTTGGTGGAAAAATAATCTACTGTATTAATGATCTAAGCATATAAAGGTAACCAATAGAAAAACTAAAAATAATAACATAAGCATCAACATTTTTTAGATTTAGAGTTGAATAATGAAATACATCTTTATCTATCATAGCAATGAGGAAATAAATGATACCTAAATTTGATAAATGAGGAATTCATGGTATAAAAATGTTATTTCAAATGGAGGTAATCCTTGGAAGAACTTAAGACATAAATTGTTGAATATGGTTCACTCCAAAGAGTGGGGCAGTAAACCCTTGCTTTTTTGTCATTCACCTTTGGGGTATATTTAATATTTTAACTTCGTGCTAAAAATTATAAAAAATGTTTTTAAAAAGAATTAAGCAGTAATGAGAGAGTAAGGGATAAGCCAGGTTTTCTGGCCTGGGAGAAGTTGCTTGTATGTGACCACTTGCTGTGTGACTCTGATAATGAAGCATGACAACATTCACGGTCTATACAGAGTGGAGAGTGCTGTTCAGATGGATTCTTTTATTGATCTGTATGGAATGTTTGTCCTTTCAGTTTGATCCTGATACCTTTTTAGTTATCCTAGGATAAAAATGATGTACAACCAGGTACATACTAATTCAGATATTAAACCGACTAAAAAGTGTACTTAAAAATGATGGGAGCGTGGCTGGGTGTGGTGGCTCACGCCTGTAATCCCAGCACTTTGGGAGGCCAAGGCAGGCGGATCATGAGGTCAAGAGATCAAGCCATCCTGGCCAACATGGTGAAACCCTGTCTCCACTGAAAATATAAAAATTAGCTGCATGTGGTGGCACATGCCTGTAGTCCCAGCTACTTGGGAGGCTGAGGCAGGAGAACCGCTTGAACCTGAGAGGTGGAGGTTGCAATGAGCCAAGATCTTGCCACTGCATTCCAGCCTGAGTGACAGAGCAATAAGTCTGTATTTGTGGTCCTACAATGCATAAAAATGTACTTTATGTATAATGTCACAATGGAATGGGAGAGAATTATGCTAAAAGGAATAACATTTTAATAAGTTTGCATTAATCTGAATAGATTGCTATAATTTATGACATTAATTGAAATCCCCAGAGAATCTCTAAAAAATAATTAAAAAATAGTAAAAAAAAAAAAAAAAACCCAAGGGAATTAAAATGGCACACTAGAAATATTTAACACAAAAGGAGACCATAATGGAGAAATAAAGAAACAAAGAACATGAAACATATAGAAAACAAATGGCAAAATGGCAGTTATAAATTCTACTTTATTAGTGATTATGTTAAATGTGAATGGATTAAACACTTCAATCAAAAGACAGAGTTTAGCAGGATAAATTTTTAAAAATTTAGCAATGTTTTATCTACAAGAGACTTAGTAATCAAAACCTTGCCACAAAGAAAAGAGCAGGGCCTGATGGTGAATTCACTGGTGAATTTTATAGAGTGCTTATAAACTCTTCCAAAATACAGAAGAGGGAACACTTTTAATTTGTTCTATGAAGTCAATATTACCCTCATACCAAAATCAAGCAAAGGCATCACAAGAAAATTACAGATCAATATTCTTTATGAACATATAGGTAAACATCCTCAACAAAGTACCAGCAAAAAGCACAAGCAACTAAATAAAAAATATAAAAAGTTGACTTCATCATAATTGTATTTGTCTACTTGGGCTGCCCTCACCAAATACCATAGGCTAGATGGTTTATAAATAACAGACATTTATTTCTCACAGTGCTAGAGACTGGGAAGTCCAAGATCAAGGCACCAGCAGATTCACTGTCTTGTGAGGATATGTTTCTTATTTCATAGATAGCTATCTTCTCACTGTGTCCTCACATAATGGGAAGGTTGAGAGAGCTCGCTGGGTTCTCTTCTATAAGGTCACGAATTTCATTCATGAAGGCTCTACCCTCATGACCTAATCACTTCTCAAAGTCCCCACAGTTTAATATCATCACATTTAAGGTTAGGATTTAAACACATGAAATTTTGGAAGAACACAAACATTCAGTGTGTAGCAATAATTAAAAGCTTTTGTGCTTAAAAGAACAACATCAAGAAAGTGGAAAGGCAACCCACAGAAGAAGAGAAGATATGTGCAAATTATATATCTATGAGGGACTGGCGTATAGAATGTATAACTATTGTAACTCAACAATAAAAAGGCAAAAAATTAATATTTGGACAAAGGATTTAAATATGTATTTACCTGAGAAGATTTTCAAATGGCCATTATGCACATAGGGAGATGTTCAACATCATTTACTATTAGGGAAATACAAATAAAAAACAAAACAAGATGCTGCTTCACCCACAACAATAGATTGGCTATCACAAAAAAATAGACAATAGCAAGTGCTCATGAGTACGGGACATCACCATATGTACCAGAGGTAGTGGATTGGTGGAATTTCTATTTTTTTTTTTGTACTCATAGCATTGTAAAGGGGATTTTGTACTCAAAGAATTGTAAAGGGGATTTTACAATACTTTTGTAAAGGGAAATATTCCCTTTACAATGCTTAGGTACTTAGATAATTTAGGTACATAGATAATTCTAGATGGTGATGGGGGCTCCAATAAGGGAATCTACACTTCTGATTATAAGACAGGTGAGAGTTTGAGTGATTATTTGAAGATGTTGTCCTATTTGTACTCCAAGGTGGTAAATTAGTTCATAGGGATTGCAGAGAGTAGAGTTAGAAGAGTGAGAGATGGTAGAATATTAATAAATTTTCTGCCTAGAAATCTTCAGTCTACTAAATGGTACATTGGCACAGGGTAATAAATGGCATAATAATATGACGTTCATATATTTTGGATTTCTCATCATGATGTTTTCTTTAAATCAGTTAAGGTAGATGTGCAGGATCTGGTGCGGGAGTCATTTCTGATCTAACTCCTATGTTTCTTGGTTGTCATTCTGTTTCCAGATTGTACCTAGTCTTTCTCATGTTGTCAGAGAGCCAGATATACCATTTGAGTTCATGTGTAGCATGCATAGAAACCACTTTAGCTGGCCCGGGCATGATGAATCAGATGGCATTAATATTTTGGGAGAGTATTCTTTTCTTTTTCTACATGTGTCCTTTCTTTTGACAAATTGCAGATATTTTAAAATCAGAGGGCTGTGACACAACGAAGCAGTCTCAGCCTCTTTTACTTTTCTCCCAGCTGAAAAACACTGGAGCTCTCAGGGCACCTGCTTTTGTGGTGCCAACTGCAATTACAGCAAACTCATCAAGAGCAGAAGGAACTGCCTGACCTTGAGCAAAGACCTATGATTGGGTAGTGAAAAACACAGGGTGCAATTTTATCTTTTCTAAAGGCCAGTGATAAGGTCTTTTGTTCTTTTGTTGTTTCTAGAAGTTTTCTGGGAAGGAAATTCACGGCAAATGCTACTGTGGGATTATAGGACATTTTAAGGACATAGCGATTTTACATATCTGTAAGTGGGTGGTGAAGTTTCTGCACAAATCTTTTTAAGTAATTGTAACTCCTTTTCAGTCTATTTATTGATATGGACTTATCCTGGCTCTATCCCAGGTTTAGAATAGTATCAGAAGGAATGTGGATCTATGGCAAGTTTTCACATGATTAAACATTGGAGAAGCTTTAAACAGATTCATTAAAGTGGATTGATCACCATACTTGATTTTCTAACTATTATTCAACCAAGTTTGATAGGTGTAACCTTTAGGAAAATACTGTGCTGCATGTTTTCCTTTGTGGAAAGCCGCAGTTGCTGAGTTCTTCGAGGTCATGTACGATGGTACGAAGCTACACCAGAGATATGCTCTGCATTAGGAACGGTGCTCTCAGCCTATCATGAACTATGTCAGTTTAAAATAGCTCTACCTAAAAGCTGTCCAAATGACATATATAAAAGGGAAAAGAAAAGTTAAATACCCTGGGGAACTGAAATGCTTAACTCAAAGGAGTGGTAAGGCCGATTTCTCTTACCCTTTCTTCTGTTCTTCTGTCAATCTTCACAACTGTATTTATTTTTAGAATCATGTTCTATAAATTTATGCCTTGCTGCTGCCTTTATTCCCCTTTATGTCATCTGTTAAAAAAGTCAAGCAGTAGATTTTCACTCATAGGAGTAACCAGCATGTTTATTATGGATATTTTTGTAGTTTGTCCTTCAGATGGCCCCAAATCAATAATTTACACCAGCAAAATCCAGCTTCAAAACAAATTCCTGCAGGCTGAAGGATCTCTCAAAGGGTTCCTTAGCTTCTATTGCCCAAGATGCTTATGTGTGTGGCAGTCAGATATCAGCTGTAGTGTTTCTCCTCCTTCAGATATAGAAAAGGTTGGTTCAAACCTCAAGTATCTTAACCTGTGGCAGTCTCTTAGGTCTCTGTAAATTTCCACTGGATCTTTGTTTTATAGAAATTCTGGCATGGAAAGTTTTTGTCCCTGTATTTGTGACCCAGTGCACAATCCTGTAAGTGTTACTCGGTTCCTTACCACGTAGACATAGATGTGACTCTTTGTGCTTTTCTTAATTTCCTCAAAAGGTTTCCACCAGGCAACTTATGACCCTGGGGAGACAGAACTGGTATTTATTTTTCAGTAACACAACTTCAAATTGAACACTGCACATTAACCACTTTTTCCTCCTTCTCCTCCTCCTTTTCTTCTCTGTCCCATCCCTGCAGGGGCAAAATCAGTCTTGTTTTATCTCAAATACAGCAGTTCAGCCATCCTGAACCCTACAAACATTCATGCTGTTAGATTTTACCTTCTTCTCTAAGTGGGGCATTGCAAATAAAGACATTTCTTTTTTTAAAAGACGTTCTTGTATCCACTCTAAAAAGGATACATAATTTTTCACTTCTTATTTTCAGATATCACCCAAACAATCATATTTCTGTGAAGGTCATTATAAAAGTGAAGCACTCAACAGTGACAGTGTAATTTTGGAGAATATCAGGCTCTGGTGAGGAGATTCAGAAGGTCCAAGTATATAATTAAGCGGATCCTTTTTGCATCCCAAATGTAATATTTTCAAAACCAAATCAGGTGTATTTCCCTTTAAAATTGTTTATTTTACATTCTTTATCTCTATTGTGAAAGTCATTATTTGCTTAGTCAGTCAGTAATCCAGTCTAGAAATTTCTGAGAGTCATTCACGTTGCTGCATGTATCATCAGTTTATTTTTAAGAATTGCTCAGTAGTATCCTATAGTTTGTTTAGTCATGTTCATGTTTGAGGGCATTTATATTGTTTCCAGCTATGTCTATTATGAATAGACTGCTATACACATTTGTGTATAATTTCCTTCCTTCCTTCCTTCTTTCCTTCCCTCCCTCCTTCCCTCCCTCCTTCCTCTCTTTCTTGCTTTCTTTCTCTCTCTTTCTTTCTCTCTTCCCTCCCTCTTCCCTTCCCTTTCTTCCTTAATTTCCTTTCTCATGTATATTTTCATTTTCTTAAGAAAGTACTTAGAAGTGGAATTGATGGGTCATAGAGCATATTGCTAAAAGAAACTGCCAGACTTTTCCAAAATATTTGTTTCATTTTCCACTCTCACTGACAAGGTATGAATATTTTGGTGCTCCACATTATCACTAACAGTTAGTGTTGTTATCTTTTTTATTTTAGCTATTCTGGTAGTGTGCTTTTATATTTGTCTTTCCCTAATGATGACTGATATAGAGTATTTTTATGTGCTTATTGGACAGCGTATGTCTTTTTTGAGACATTTACAAATCTCTTGCCTATCTAAAAGATTAGATTGTTTATATTTTTATTATTGAGCTTTTGAAGTTTAAAAAATATTTCTAGATACATACCCTTTGTCAGATATATTTTTCAAATATTTTCTCCTGTGACTTGTCTACTGTTTTTGTAATGGTGTATTTTGAGGCCAGAGTTTTTCATTATAATGAAGTCCAATTTACCATTTAAAAAAATCATTATTGCTTTCTGTGTCCTATTTAAGAAAACTTTACCTATTAGGCAAATAAGCTTCTATAAAACTTTTATAGTTTTAATGTTTGCATCTAGATTTATGAGCCATTTTGAGTTAATTTTGAGTATAGTGTAAGATAAGGGTCAAGGTTTATTTTTTCCATGTGGCTATGTAGTGGTACAAGCACAACTTATTGAAAAATTTTCCTTTCTTCATCAGATTGATTAGGTTCCATTGTCAAAAATCAAATGACAATATACTTATGAAGCTTTGTTCGGGCTCTTGAGTTTGTTCTGTTGATCTATTTGTCTATGCTTATACCAGTTACAAATAGTTTGATTACTGTGGCTTTATAATAAGTGTTGAAATTATGTAGTATAAATATAAGTGTTTCTTTTCAAGATTTCAGATATTTTAGGTCATTGGCAATTCTATATAAATTTTAGCATTGATATGTCAATTTCTACAAAAAAATGGTCCACTGCCATTATGATTTGGGATTATTAAATACATAGATTTATTCTGGAGGAACTAACATCTTAAAAATATGGACCCTTCCAATCTATGAGCATGGCATATAGATCTGTCTTCTTTACTTTCTCTCAGCAGTTAATATGGTTTGCTCTGTGTCCCACCCAAATCTCATTTTGAATTTTTTTTTTAATTCTTGTATTTTTTTGTAGAATTGGGGTTTCACTATGTTGCCCAGGCTGGTCTTGAACTCCTGAGCTCAAGCAACCCTCCTGCCTCAGCCTCCCAAAGTGTTGGGATTATAGGTGTTAAGACACTGTGCTCAGCCCTCATCTTGAATTGTAATACCCATAAATTCCACATGTCAAGGGTGAGACTCTGTGGGAGGTGATTGGACTGGGGGGCAGTTTCCCCCATGCCGTTCTCATGATGGTGAGTGAGTTAGCACAAAATCTGGTGTTTTCATAAGGGTTTGACAGTTCTTCCTGTACAAACGCTGTCTCTTACTTGCCACCATGTAAGACGTGATGGCTTCCCCTTCTGCCATGATTGTAAGTTTCTTGAGGCTTCCTCTGCTATGTGGAACTGTAAGTCAATTAAACCAACTTTCTTTATAAATTACCCAGTCTCAGGTAGTGTTCCTTATAGCAGAGTGAAAATGGACTAACACAGCAGTATTTTGTAGTTTGCTACAAAATAGTGTAGAGCTCTTTTGTTAAATTTATTCCTAAGTATGTGTTTTGATGGTATTGTAAAAGGTATCTTAAATATTTTCATTTTTCAATTTATGATGCATATGTATATATAATATTAAGCTTGTACACTGTGACATTGATAAATTCGTGTATTCTATGAGTTACCTTGTAGAGCCTTTAGGACTTACTATATAAACATTCTTGTCATTTGCAAATAGAGACAATTTTACCTCTCTCTTTCTGATCTTTTGTTTCTTTTTCTTGACTTTTTGCACTGAAGACCTAATCTTAAAACACAAATCTAATAGCAACACTCAAAAACTCAATAGCTCAAAAACTTTTGAATGTGCCACTGTTGTCCCCAAAATCAGATATAAACTCCTGCTTCCAGACTTTTCTCTTGCTTTAACTTCCCCTGAAAAATGTGTTTCCTGTGTCACATTTAGCTTCCATTGATCCCAAGATACAGATTTTTGGTGCATCAAATAAGATGCATTTTTGGTGCATCAAATAAGATGCATTTCAAAACTGAAATGTAATTTAATGCATTTCTCTCTGCAACATCTCCCGGATCCTATTATGTTGATAGTGCATCTTATGTCAAAGATTAGAAGAAAAATAGTACTCAGCATTCCTGGGATATGGTGAGCACATTTACATAGTTGTGAGTTTTTGCTCAAACCATTTCATCATATGGAATGTCTTCGCTGTTGAAATTCTGCTCATTTTTCAAGGAACAGTTTAAATTCTACATTTTTTTTCTGAAGCCACTGTTTATTTTGCCAGGTTGAAATTAATTTTCTGTCTTCCTATATTTCTATATAGAATTAATCAAAGTTTTACCTTATTATGATACTTAGAAATTGTGCTTTATATACGTTATATTACATGTCTTATTCATCTCTGTATCTTCCCTGGTTCCTGGAGCAGCTGATGATTGTTTCCTGAGTACTCCTGTCAGTAATTCTCTCATATTTGAATGTTTTATGGGGAGGTAGTCTCAGTATTAATAGGAATATATTAACTTATATATTCCTGTACTAATAGGAATATATTAACTCATTATGTTAATGAATTGGGTGTATGAGGCCATTTAATCAAATAATTTGTATTACTAATTATCTCTAGACCCAGAGGATCCAGTTGCCTATGACAAACACTTGGGGATCACCTTTGACTTCTCCTTTTTCTCAATCCCTTATCCAATTAGTCTTTAGAATCTAATTCTTAAATGCCTCCCCCAAGTATCCGTTTCTTTCCATTTAACAGCACCTTGTTCAGACCACTATAATATCACCCTAGATTACTGTAACAGATACTCCCTGCCTTCAGGTTAGTCCCTCTTCAATCCCTTTCTCTATGTTTCCAGGGGAATCTTTCTATAATGCAAATATGACCATGTCACTCTCAGGCAAAAGCCATTTTAGTGTGCCTGGATCCCAAGGGTTATTTTGACAATTACTTTCCAGCTGTGGAGACTCCATAAAAGACTCAACATTTTCAGATTTCTTGCTTCATTTTGGGGACAGGGTGGAGTGTTTCTCTTTTCTGGTGACAAAGAGATTGCATGATGGAAACAGGCAGCAAGAAGAGATGGAAGAAAGGGAGAGAGGAATAAGGAAAGAGAATGTCGTTGATACTGTAATATTGCTTGCGTCTGTTCTGCATAATCTAGTTTCTGGTAAGGCAATTAGCATGCAGATCAGCTGCACAGAGTCCCACATGAATTAGCAATTGAACACCAGCTTTCCAAACCCTTTTCTGCTTCTTCACAAATCCACACACCTTCTGGCTGGTCTGACACAGCCTCGGTTCAGAATCCATTAACTGGAGATTTAGGCCATGAACAAAAATAATTGTGCATGCTTATGATTAATGAGAAATCTATTTCAAAATTACAAGGCACCATACTGGCTACTATTAATTATTTTTATCATTATTACACTGAGAAACCATTTCATCAGACCAGAGGCCATTGTTCAAATTAGCTTAGGTAGGAAAGTGTCTGCACATCACTTTGAAAAGCAAGTGTTTTTTGATGTTTTTGATTTATGAAGATAATAATCATAAACATAGCCAATAGTGTGTGCTTATATTAAATATCCCATTGCAGTCAATTATTTGAATGTCTTAATTTACTTAATTCACATAGTAATTGTATTAAGTAGGTAAGATTACTATCTATTTTTATAGAGAACACTGAGGCACAGAGGATAGGTCATGCACACGTGGTAATTGATAGAGCCTGGATTAAAACAGGTATTCTCATGAGTCCACATTTGAGTTCTTACTCTGTACTTACCTATCTTAGGAAAGGAAATTACTTATTAGGACAGCTTTTTATTGTCATAGTCAGCAACACCCTGGACTATGCTGTGTGTTGAGAACTAGTAGGGAAGAAGGGTTGACTGATTCAGGGTTGCTAAAAAAGAACCAGAAAGACAATATATCTGATCTCCACACCTATCTAGGATAAATTCAGTAGTTAATATGATCTAAGAGGCTTAGTGAAATCTAGTTGACTATGGAAGTTTTCAAGGGTTTAATTTGAGGGAGGGAGAATTAGAACATGGTTGTGGGCAATTAGATTACCAGCAAAAAAAAAAAAAGTTCTTCAATTTGTAATCCACAGCGAAGGGGAGCATTCTGGAAGTAGAGTCTGGGAAAATCTTGGCTGTGGCACCAAGCATAGTGTATTGGGTTTGGGAATCATACGGAACAGAGATTCAAGCTTGGCTTCACTATTTACACTGTGAAGTTGGCCAATTTTCTTATTCTCTTCAAAGTTTAGTTTCCTCATCTGTAAAAAGAGGTTAAACCCCCCAACCTGGAAGGGTCATTGAGTGTATTAAGTGAGATGAAGTTTATCGGGCACCCAGCACAACTCAAAGGCAGAAGTCGGCACTATTTAAGGGGAAGTCCCTTTTAATGACAGTGAATACAATCTGACAATGAAGATAATAAAATGCCGGATACCCAGTTGAATAGTTTGGGGTTCAAGTCTGGTTCCAATCCCAAAGGAGACATAGCATAGGTACTGTGAATAAGGGGTATGATAGAAGGCTAGGCAAGCAAACCTGCCCCACCTAGCAGACATGGGGTGAGAAGGTTACATCATGACCCATTATGGGTATTCTAGGGCCCCCATTTACACCTCTACCACAAGATGGCAGGCTCTCTGCAGGTACTGGATACTACTGGAGAAATAGTGCTTCTGGAATTGCCAAACAGTGGTTGGGACACGTGCTGGATTATGCTGTCAAATCTACACAATCATCATTTTGTTCTACGGCTGGGCCTGTTTCACAGAATTTCTTTTCCTCTATAGGTCAGAGTTAGTGTCTACCACTGGCAGGAACTTGCAGAGATTTGGAAAGCAAAACTGAAAAGAAGCCATCATTTCTGTGAGCTCTTGAGTGCCAGACAAGGTTGTTTTGCAGAGCAATTTCTGAGCTCCCTTTTTGGGTTGTGAAACCAGAGTTAGTGGTTCCTTGGAGTTCCCCATGAGCTCTACTTTCTTCACTGACCTTGGTGCTTCAAGCTGAAATTACATTGGCAGTTTCCCTGATCCTCCAGCTGAAGCCTCCAGATCTTCACTCTTCTAGCTTCTTCAACTTTCCTGTAAAGTCCTGATTACCATATCAAACCATCTAATACCAAGATATTGTAGTAACTCAATTTTTCTAATTAAACTGAGAATAATAAAGGCTATTGCTCATTTGCTGCTCATGTGGTGCGTGGCTATCTAGAAGAGGGATTGGAAAACTTTTTCCTAAATTACGAAGTAGATATTATAGCTTTTGCAGGATATTTCATCTCTGTTACAACTGTTCAACTACTTAGCTCTGCTGTTGTACTGTGAAAGCAGCCGCAGATAATACATAACAAATGATTGTAGCTATGGTCCAATAAAACCATTTATGGACACTGAAATTGGAATTTTATTTAATTTTCATAAGTCACAAGAGACTATTCTTTTTTTTCCCCTACCATTAGAAAATATAAAATTCATTCTTTTTTTTTTTTTTTTTTTGAGACGGAGTTTCACTCTTGTTACCCAGGCTGGAGTGCGATGGTGTGATCTCGGCTCACCGCAACCTCTGCCTCCTGGGTTCAAGCAATTCTCCTGCCTCAGCCTCCTGAGTAGCTGGGACTACAGGCGTGCGCCACCATGCCCCTTTTTGTATTTTTAGTAGAGACGGGGTTTCACCATGTTGACCAGGATGGCCTCGATCTCTTGACCTCGTGATCCACCTGCCTCAGCCTCCCAAAGCGCTGGGATTATAGGCATGAGCCACCGTGCCCGGCCTAAAATTCATTCTTAGCTCTCAGGCTGTATAAGAACTAGTGGTGAGCTGGTTTGGGCTGTCGTTTGTCAACCCCTAATCTAGAGCAGGGCTGATGAAATTGGCCAGACCTGAACATAAACCTTTGCGTGTCTCTTACTGTGTGATGTTGGGCAATTTACTTAATCTCTGAGCCTCACTTCTAAAATGGGGACATTTACAGAGACAAGATAGACAGTATAGGGTAGAGTTTTTGTTTTGTGAGGATTAAATAAGGATGTATGTAAAATCTTTTGCTGACTATTGGGCACATAGCTCATAGTCTATCATTCTGCATTATTACTGCTGTACAGGGAGCCACTATATATTTGGTGTTTGCCATTCACTTACACAATTAAAAGGGAACTGAGGACCGTCTGCAGCCTTTGGGACTTGCATTGGCTTTTGCACAGGAAAGGTAAAATTACATCCAGCGAAAAGAACAATGAGAGAATCTTAAGCCTTTTTGAATTATCTACCACATTTGAATTAAATATGAGAATGTCAATACAGAATGCTCGTCAGTAATTCAGTCATCAACCAGATTGTTACTAGCAATTTCTCTGGCACAGCAATGAGAGTAGGAACAAGGGCAAAGGAATTGGAAAGACAAAAGAAGCAGAAGAAAGGGGAACTTTAACTTCATTATATGATTGCTTTTTACATGGAGGGATTACAGGGGATGGCTAATTTCTTAGTGTGTTTACTGCTCTTCAAATAAAATGTTAAAATTATGCTATGGAAAAATATTTAAATATACTTTCATAATAAATCAAAAAGACGTTATATAAGCCCAAACTATGGTGATGGATTGCAAGATTGGCCCACCTATCCTCAACAGTGGCTTGGCCAATTTAGGGAACAAGTGTTTCCAGTTAATAGACTCTGTGGTTGATTATCTGTACCTGGATGTAACGGACAGGCGCTCTGCTCTTTAGGAAGCTCAGCTTTTTGCAGTTTGTTCCCAGTGTTACATTTGGCCACCCTGAGGTAGAAAGCCTTCACAAGCAGCTCGGTCAGGACCCTTTCTTTGACATGCACATGAGAGGGTCCAGGCCGTAAACCGTGGGTAAAGCCAGTGGCTCCAGCAGGCACCAATCAGTACACTTTCATCTTGAGGCTACTGAGAGGCCAAGGGCTTTGACTGAAGACATTTGGGAGAAAGGGATGAATGTTGGCCTTGCCATTAAACTGGGAACTACAGTTGAGTATTTGGCACCACGAGCTAATAAAATAGATATGGTCTTGGTAATGACAATGGAACCAGGATTTGGAGAACAGAAATTTGTGAAAGACATGATGCCAGACGTTCACTGGTTAAGAGCCCAGCTCCTATCTTTGGATATAGAGGTGACGGTGAAGTAGGTCCTCACACGGTCCATAAGGGTGCAGAGGTAGGAGCTCATATGACTGTGCCTGGCAGTGCCATTGTGAAGACCGAAGACTACAGATCTGTGTCAACCTGTTAAAAAATGTTTGCATGGAAACTGCTCAGAAATGTTATTATTTTTTTTAATGAGGCAGTCTCACTCTGTCGCCAGGCACCAGGCTGGAGTGCAGTGGCATGGTCTCGGCTCACTGCAACCTCTGCCTCCTGGGTTCAAGCAATTCTCCTGCCTCAGCCTCCCATGTAGCTGGGATTACAAGTGCCTGCCACCACACCAGCTATTTTTTTTTTTTGTATTTTTAGTATAGATGGGTTTTGACCATGTTGGCCAGGCTGGTCTCGAATTCTGACCTCAAGTGATCCACCCTGCTTGGCCTGCCAAAGTGCTGGGATTACAGGCTTGAGCCACTGTGTCCAGCCTTGAAGTGTTCTCTTGACTGATGAAAACACAAGGAGCTCAGTGTTTCTGCTCATGAAATCTTTTTACTAGAAAACAGGAATACCGACGGGCAAATCATATTGTAATTGAGACAGTACTGCTTTTCTGAGAAATTATTTATTCCAATGATTAAAATCTGTTGTTCAGAATGTTCTAAGAGGTTAGAAATTAGTGTGTATAACTACATTTTTAGTGATACAATTTGAAGATTAGCATAGTAAAATACTCAGTTTTTACTGGGACATTTGATTTTTATAAATAGTAATACTACAGCTGTATTAAAGTTACAAACAGAAATGTGTTTTAATGCCTAATGAGGGCATATTGGCTACTGTATAAATAACTTTTTTTCTGTATTTCTAAAAATAATTTTTGTTGTTTCTCAGCTGTTTTCCCAAAGCAAAGGAAGTCTTTGTTTTTCTTATTTAATAATATTTATGATTTATTTATATGCTTGATGAAATGAGCAGAGGGGAATTTTAAAATATAGGCTTGGGTGGAATAGCATATCATATTTTTTGCATGTGAACATTTATTTTTTACTTTTCATCTTATAGTTATTAATAAAAACTATAAAACAATATATGAAGCCTAAGGATTCCAAAATACGGCATAGATTTTATCAGAGTGTTTTCTTTGTCGAAACAGATTATTCAGTCCTCCCCATTCCAAGTTTTCTTAGTCTCACCCACCATTCTTAAGGATATTAAATAAGGCTATTGTTTTAGTTCTGAGTAGAAAGGAAAAGTAAAGCCTCTACTTGAAAGCAATATTGGATTGAATCCCAACTCTGCCCCCTCTAGCTTTTTGACCTTTATCAAATTACCTAACTTTTTTGCACTTCTCTTAACTCATTTATACACTGAATGTAATTATAAAAACTGAGGGTTGTGTTGAGAATTAAGAGGTCACACTATATATGCAAAACTTCCAGTACCATTTCTAGAATTTACAGGATGTTTAATTCAAAGTGGCTAGCATGATAGAAATTTACGTTTTGTGGGTTAAAAAGTATATCAAAATACTTCATAACCCACAAAACGTAAATTTCACTAAATCTATGAATCACTCCTCTAAGTGGTGATGGAGAAGATGTTTTGGTCCTCATTTATAAAATGAGAAAATGAAAGCTCAGCAGTAGGATGACACCATGGAAAGAATTCAGCAAGGCACAGGATTTCTGGTCTGTACTCTTTTTACAGAGCCCTTGGGAAGTAGGTAAGGCAAAAGAAGATTCTTTTACTTAATAATGTCTTATTTCCAGTCTAACTTTACCCTGTACCTGAACCAGACAGCTGAGAATATTCTGGAACTATGGATCTTGACACTAAGGGATATGTGTTTTATTCCAAGTAAAGACAGGCAAGCTAAAAGATGACAGGGTACAGAGTTAATCCATAAACTAAATTTTTATAACTGTGTCCAAAATTATACAGAGACTACAAATATGTGTCAGCTACTTCAGTCTCATAAATACTTTTGCTGTGTAACAAATATGGCAAAAAATACCAGGACCAGTATTATTAAACTTCTTGAGGCTACTATCGGTTTTGAGAAACAACTGTGCCAACATTTAAGCATAGAATAGCATTAAAAAACACCTTCTTGTTTTTTTCTTGTTTCACATTCCAAGGTAAACATTTGTTTCTTAATGTTTGTTTTTATTTTAGCTTGGGAAAGATTTGCATGATGAATAATAGGGGACATTTCATCAAATCACATAACATGAAGCATGTAGAAATAATTTAATTAAAAACTTATATAGAAGATTATAATATCAGATATGATAAAGATTTAAATTTATTTGCCTGGAAAATTTGGATTTGTCTGGATTTTGTTTTCTTTTTCTTTAAAAATAAATGCACAGTAAAACTACCAAAAAACAAATTATATAAGCACATCTAAAAAAAAGTGTAAAAAACATTCTAAAGTGTTAAAAGTAGTTTGGCTACTATTTATCTTTCAGTTTTCATCTCAAATGTCATACTTCCCATAAGAGGATTTTCTTGATCTATCTGAAATAGCCACCCACTTCTATCCCTGTTACTGTGTCTTATTACAACTACTTTTATTCTTCATAACACTTACTACTGTCTGACATGATTTATTTACCTGCTTGTCCATCCTTCTCTCACTAGAACTTAAGTTCCAGGAAGACAGCCACCCTCCCTGTTTCCATGTATCTTAGAATGGCATTCTTTTGACAGACTGGTTACCCTATCTTTACTGGGCAGGAAAGAAAGTAAAGCATTAGTGTTCTGGAAGGTCAGATTGCTATAACGGTAGCTGCTGGGTCAGCAGTCTTCTTTGTGCCTGGTTGTATTCACTTTTTTTTTCCTTGCTAACTTTTAAGGAGGAGGAAGCATCTGGAAAATTGGCCTGACCACAGAAAATAATAAAGCACTTATACTCCAGGCAGATGGTATTGTCAAGTAACAACATCTGAAGGTGAAAAATCTAACTGACAGCAGGGGTAACTGTCAAAATATTTAAAGATTGTCCAAGTCATTTACTTCAAATTACATCTTCATCCCTTCTGAATTTATGATTCAGTCAGCAGATAATGACTGACTTTTCTCTCTGTGCATGGAGAATCCCTGGACCCCTTTCATCCACTGGAGATTAGAATTGGCCTCACTGCTAGCCTCTTTTTATGGGCCCCAACAGGAGTGTTTCCCTGAAAAGCTTTTTTAAAATGACCACATCTTAAGAAGGAAATACTTTTAAGATATTAAACTTCAGTGAGTGTGTTTAGCAATGGACTTGCTGGAAGTCCCTAATCTGGTTTTCTTCCAAAGGGGTATATCTTATTATTTTAAAAATCATATTCGAATGTCCTGTTAATATCCTGGAAATGAGACAGAATAGTTAGGGTGAAACAAAATGTTTCACCCTAGAAGGCTTAGTCTTGCTGCGCAGTGTATTTAGTTACTCAATTAGAGGAAGGAAAGGAAGGCAGAGTGGAAGGCTGCCCAAATTAAACCCTTCATATAGATTAACTCATAGGTATTAGATGACTCCGAATTGCTTTTCAGAAGAAGACCTACCATTTATTACATTTTGGTCTTCACACACTGTTGGGTTGTTGATGCTTCTCTGGTGTCCACAAACTGATTCATGCCTTTGCTTAGGTAAAATGAGCTTATATTTTATCTGCTGTTTCTTTCGAATAGGAAATATATGCTGAAATCTCAAAGCGAATCCTGTCCCATGAAGGAGTTGGTCTTATATAAAGGGGAAAATATGTAGGAAGTTGATTCTTTAAGGCTAAGAGAACTAGTTTAGATGATTTTTTTTCACTCTATGACAAGAGTGACCAAGACTACAAATTCAAAATGGTATTATTGTAGGATCTCGTTGAGAAATCCTAATTGTAGAATACTATAGTCCCTAGTGTTTAGAAAATTCTGTTTTCCACTCAAACCGGTTCCAGTTAAGTGAAAGGCACTTTAAGAACAAAAATCTAGAGGTAGACTTGGTCTAAAGCAGCCTCATTTTATATGGCTTTATTTTATGGGCCTTATTGTCCCCCAAACTTTTTTTTTTTAATTATACTTTAAGTTCTAAGGTATGTATGCAGAACGTGGAGGTTTGTTACACAGGTATACGCGTGCCATGGTGGTTTGCTGCATCCATCACCCTGTCATCTACATCAGATATTTCTCCTAATGCTATCCCTCCCCTAGCCCCCCACCCCCTGACAGGCCCCAGTGTATGATGTTCCCCACTCTGTGTCCATGTGTTTTCATTGTTCAGCTCCTACTTATAAGCGAGAACATGCTGTATTTGGTTTTCTGTTCCTGTGTTTGCTGAGAATGCTGGTTTCCAGATTCATCCATGTCCTTGCAAAGGACATGAACT